>JABSTQ010001546.1:0-25696 GCA_013358835.2 Ixodes persulcatus | reverse complement strand
ATTTTTTAGAACAATATTATACTTGAATTGCATTCATTTTAGGTTGACATTGTCTATGGTTAATTTTAGATGTTTTGTAGTGAAAATGAATGGTCAGTGTGAAAGTTGTAAAATTTTGAACGTTGCATCCAGTTTGTATAGTAAGAGTGGTCTCCTTTTTTTTCACTGGTATGTTATTTTGTTCAAACCTCTCCAATTGAAGACGTAGCTTGATGTAGATTACAGGTATCTGGGAAACGACAACTGCACACCTGCCTCAACGGTGTGACCGATCACGGACTCTAATGGATCAGCGACAGGGCTATCTGCGAGACGCTAACCATCTGACTCCGCAGATTTCCACCCGCCACCCGCCATCGAAAGCTGTACGACACCGATAAAGAAAAGCCTGGACGAGACTGCGTCGATCTGGGAAACCAGGGCGACAGCGACACCAGTGACGGCAGCGACGAGGCGGCGCCAAAGCCAAGAGCCTACAAAAGAGACAAAGCCGCATCGGCAGGGGCAGTCAGCGACAGGGCTCTCTGCGAGACGCTAACCATCTGACTCCGCAGATTTCCACCCGCCACCCGCCATCGAAAGCTGCACGACACCGATAAAGAAAAGCCTGGACGAGACTGCGTCGATCTGGGAACCAGGGCGACAGCGACACCAGTGACGGCAGCGACGGAGGCGGCGCCAAAGCCAAGAGCCTACAAAAGAGACAACGCAGCATCGGCAGGGGCAGTCAGCGACAGGGCTATCTGCGAGACGCTAACCATCTGACTCCGCAGATTTCCACCCGCCACCCGCCATCGAAAGCTGCACGACACCGATAAAGAAAAGCCTGGACGAGACTGCGTCGATCTGGGAAACCAGGGCGACAGCGACACCAGTGACGGCAGCGACGGAGGCGGCGCCAAAGCCAAGAGCCTACAAAAGAGACAACGCAGCATCGGCAGGGGCAGTCAGCGACAGGGCTATCTGCGAGACGCTAACCATCTGACTCCGCAGGTAGGAGAATTACCATTATCTAATCGGAGTACGCAATCCCTGTCGCTGACTGCTGGCTGCAAGTGTCGTTGAAATGTCTCGAAACAATGACACCGATGACTTGTGCTTACACTGTAAATCACTGATTGATGAAGCGGATGGTTTTCTGGAATGCAACGAATGCAACTTTAAATACCACCTAGGAACTTGTGCAGGCGTGACCGAAACCTCCCTCCGGGGAAAAAAGCCCGGGTTTAAAGAAACATGGAAATGCCAAACATGCAAGGGTGCAAAAGTAAGAACTCGGAGCACTCTTGAAGATAAACCAACCAAAGACGATACGCCGGATGTACAACAGCAGTTGACCCAAATAATGGGCATGTTGAAAGTGCTAGCACCACTCAAACAACAGGTAGATGAACTGGTAACAATGAAACAAACTGTCATGGACATTGAAAAGTCAGTCCAAACAATGTCGGACAACTACGATGAAGTACTGAAAAAAATGAAGGAGCATGACAGCGAGATAAAAGTTCTAAGAAAGCGAGTTAACGAACTGGAAAAAGAGAGAAAGACTGACGAAACGGCTCAACTAAAGAAAGAAATAAACAGGCTGGAGCAATACGGGCGCAAAAATAACCTTGAAGTTCACGGACTTGCCGAAACCTTGAACGAAAATCTCTTAGAAAAACTCACGAAATTGCTGACCAGATACAAGTACCAAGGTTAACGACTGATAACGTAGAGGCAGTTCATCGCATCCCCACCAAAGCAACGAAAACGCCCATGGTGATTGTGCGTTTTATCAATCGCAATGATCGAAACGCGTGGATTCAGAACAAACAAAAACTGAGGAGGGGCACCGACGCAGATAACGTCTATCTGCAAGAGAACTTGACCGCGACAAACCGAAAGTTGTTTTTTGATGCGAGAACAAAAGCGAAACACCTCGGCTACAAGTTTGTGTGGCACAAGGAAGGGTGCTCGTACGTGCGGAAACAAGAAGGCGAGCCAACCATTCGAATCGAAGATGAAAGTGACCTTGTTAAAATTAAATAGAGATTTACCAGTTGCTGTTCATTGAATTATCATGAATAGAAAACAAACATATCCTTCTTTTGAAAAGTGGTGGGAAAGTGTAAACGATACTGTAAATGAGTTTTGTTTTGTTCTCGTGCACGCCAATGTTCGCAGTCTTAGAAAATATTTCAATGAAATAAACAGCTTGGTAAAACCGTACCTGGATAATATAGATGTAATTGTATTTTCGGAAACTAATATTAAAACGGATGAAGCAACCTTGTTTTTTCTAAATAATTTCGAAGTATTTTCACATAATTGAGATGGGAGGAAAGGAGGAGGAGTCATGATCATGGTTAACCAAAAGTGGAAGATAAACAAAAGCAAAAAACTAACGTTCTGTTCAACCGAGGCTCTCCATATTGAAATTGAATATAACAATAAAAAGACTTCTATACTAGGCTTATACAGAGCACCCCATGGTAATGTAGAAGAATTTCTAGATGATATCGATAATTGGTTAAGTGACAACACGGACAATGACATGATAGTTGTAGGGGACATTAACATAGACACAATGAAACCGAGTTTACAGACCAATAAATACTTAGATGATATGGCACAAACGGGATTGGAATCGAAAATATATGAGTTTACTAGAGAAGAAGTATCAGGAGGGAAACTAACACAATCATGTATAGACCACATACACACACGAACTAAGGATGGGAAGTCCGAGGGACAGGTCATTTCCGAAAAAGTAGCCGATCATTATTTTGTAGCAGCAACTATTGCGGACTTTTTAAAAGATACCAAGACTAATAATATCACTTGCTCATTTATTAACAATAAGAAAGTGGATCAATATATCCAAGGAGTAGACTGGAACGAAGTTGCTAAAGAACGAAACCCAGATAAATTATACGATAATATTGTTAACATATTCAAGGACATTTATGCAAAAGCAACTCAAATATGCAGCACAAAAAAACGTAAACAAGAGAACCAGTGGGTGACCAAAGAAATTGATGACTTGATTAAAGAAAAAACGAAAGCTTGGCAACTATTCAAGCGCTTTCCTAATAACGACAAGTATAAAGAAAATCACAGGAAAATTAGGAATCAAGTTACAGCGCTGATAAGAGCCACAAAAAGGAACTTTTATTGGACAAAATTTTCAGAGACAAGGGATACTACACAGTGCTGGACTTTAGTAAACCAACTGTTAGGACGAAAAAAGAAAAAAACCATTGAGGACACAATCCTAACAAACTTTGGACCAGAACATGACTTAGAGGTACTAGCAAATGACTTTGATATGGAATATGTGCAATCAATCGAAACCCTTTGCTGCATGGAAATAGAAAAACAAAGCAACCAAATTAGAAATAGTAATTCAATATTTTTCCCGGATATGAATGACAGCGATCTCATTGAGATTGTGCAACATCTTAAGACTAATAAAGCAATGGGATTGGACCAAATAAGAGCTAGAGATATTGAATGCCACATTAATATATTGAAACCCGCACTGCTACAGCTATACAATCGTATATTTTCGAGTTGTCATATTCCTAAAAATCTTAAAACATCCATCGTTCGACCAATATACAAAAAAGGCGAAAAAAACAAATTCCTTAATTATAGGCCAGTATGTATTCTACCGGTGATCAATTATATAATGGAAAAATACATTAATAAAGTACTGCGGAACTATATCTCAAGATATAATCTATTAACACCCACACAATATGGATTCAGGGAGCATATGGGGACCAATGATCTTCTAGAAGACTTTTTCGACTATGTTAATGAAAACATGGACAGCAGTAAATACGTTCTAGCCTTATTTATAGACTTTAGTAGGGCCTTTGAAACAATAAACCATGATATATTACTAGATAGATTACACAGTATTGGTATTCGGGGGAAGATGCATGATTTATTTCAGAATTATCTTAATGATCGGTATCAGATAGTACGATTAGGCTTAAAATATAGCAGGGAAATCAAAGTCAAGCAAGGAGTACCGCAAGGTACAGTACTAGGCCCACTGCTTTTTAATTTATACGTTAACGAGATAGCCCAGGTTAAGTTAAAAAGTGAGCTCTTTCAATTTGCAGACGATACTGTAATTGTATATGCACACAAAAATTACGAAGTAGCTGTAAAGACGATACAAGAATACATTTATAACTTAATAGAATGGTACCAGAAAAATCAAATCATTGTAAACGTTCCTAAAACACAAGTATTATGCTTCAGAGACCCGAGGAAACAAATTCAAACTGAATTACCAATAAAAATGCACAGGCAGAACTGCAACAACTGCTCATGTATTCCCCTGAAATACGCAGAAAATGTCAAATACCTAGGGATGCACATAGATAAACACATTAAATGGGATATTCACGTAGAACATATTTGTAAAAAATTAAGGATATTAATGGCGCATATGTATCACATCCAAAATTTAGTTCCTCGATCTATACTAAGAATGATCTACAATTCACTAGGCAAATCCACAATTCAATATGGAATAACAGTCTACGGACACTGTGCAAAAAATCTACAACTAAAGATTGAAGCGATTCAAAAAAAGATAGTCAGAAATATGGGTTACCTAAGTGAAGAAACTGATTTGCAAAACTACATGCATAAAGAACTAGGAATGTTGCGTTTTAGAGACCAGATGAAGGATGCCATTATTATAAAACACTTTTTTCAACGACAAACATAAAGGGGAAAATGCCAAAGAAAGAACTTTAAGACCGAATAGAAAATTTATTGAACCATTTATATACACTAAATATGGAGAGGCCACCAGAAATTATTATGTACCCAAGATTTTTAATGAATTACCTGATGACTTACTCAAGGTAAAATCCCAAAGAATAAAAAAGCTGTCAAAAAAGTGGGTAATAGAACAAAGTAAAAAGAACCCCTAAATTTTGGTTCGCTTCGATAAACTCATTAATAGTTAACAACGTGACGTAATCAATGCCAAAATCCATCATATGTTATATAAAACTACTCTTAATGAATGCGTTTAACAGAATGTAAATATTGTTCAGTAAGCAATGGCGTGCTCTAGTGCATACGTTTTATCACTTTTTTCTTTTTTTTTGAAAGCAGAGGCATCTGTCGCGCCCTACGCACAAGCCAAAATTGGCTTATGTAGGATTATTTTGTACTGTGTTTTCGGAAGCAAATAAAGATTTTATTGTATTGTATTGTATTGTATTGTATATTTGGCGTTCCTTACAAAATGTATTAAAAACGTTTGTGAGAAACAAGGCGCTGTCCTCGGAGGGCGCGCCTCTCGAACATTATACGTTGAAGAGCGAATTCGAGGAACGCGGAGACACGCGAGGCAGAACGCTTACAACCACGACAGAAACCGATATCTGATTTGGTCTCTTCACTAAGTTTATTAGGTTTGGACACCGTCCTTCCCCTCATTCGCGTTCAAGCCCGCTTATTTGAGCGTATGGGTGTCAGAACATGCACAGTACTTGTCGAACATTCACACATTCACACATATGCACGAGAACAACAAAATGAAGCTATGAGGACACAATGTGACACATGGGGGAAAAAGTGCAGTTCCGCAGACTTTTGTGCCCAAACCTAGCATATAGCAATGGCGGGCGCAGTAGGACGCGAAGACTCCCCGTGGCAACCAGCTATATTTAGGTTACTTACAGTAGTCCTCATATACGGTATGTGCTAGAAAGGTTAGAAACTATGTACATATTGAATGCTTACTTACTTGTCGGCCTTGCTGGGGAAGCTCGGGCTTTGCGAAGAAATCGGGGTGATACTGAAACATTGAAATACACTTTCTTGTCAATATCGTTTTAAGCTGTGGCTAAAACATACCGCTTCTCCCCGAAGGTCAAGCCTATTGTGTTCGCAATATCTGAATTCGTTTGTTAGAACTGTCGTCAAGCTTTCTGAGGGCCTCCTCCCGTTTCCCCCTCTCTCGCCATTTTACACACGTAACCTAGGGACGGGGAAAGGTCAAGGATTCATCTGCAAGCACATAGCCCGAGGGGATGGTCACAAGTTCGAGGTGGCAAGTTAACATAAATGTCAAAGTAAAAAAAAATTACGCAAATACCCATCCCCTTTTGTGAACTGAAATCGATAACAGTGTTATCGCTTGTTTCAACTTCCTGCCAATTTGTGTATTTTTCCATTTGTCTTGATAAAAAAAAAATTTTGTGCATGAATGTTATTGACATTTTTTCCCCAAACATGCCGGAACATGCCACACCTCTAAGCAGTGCAACGGGCTTTAAAAAAAAATAACTATGTATGGTTGGCGCACACACTTGCCGTTTACATTTCCCAAAACAACGGTAATAGAAGAGAGAGGTGTCGCAATAAGGCATTAAAGGGGGTCGAACTTCCACTTGGCCTCCGTGCACCTCCCAGCAGGGGCACTGTCGGGTGGGGGCTCCGCACGCCGGCGCGGTAGTGCACCGCACAGCCTTTGAGCGGGCGCGGCGCGGGGCTCGCGGCATTGAAAACATGTGCACGAATGAGAGCGGTTTCTCGAGCTCCTGTAATGCCGCGCCATCTCACGGCATTCGTCAGAAATAGAAGTGTACCTTCGACATACTTGTTCCATTTCTGTGAGGCACCCTTCAGACACCGCTGTCGTCATCCACCACGCCCGAAACAATGCCGATATTGACCCATTAATTAAGTTTGCTTCCATAGGTAGCGCAATCTTGTTCAATATTTCTCCAACTATCAGGCTGTTCGCGGCCGCAATCATTAGACACAATTTCGGGCCCAAATCTCTGAAAGCTCTGCTGATTTTTGACGAAACGCTCCTTTCCTTTTGTTCAGAGGCTTGGCCTTCACGACGTTGCCATTTTTAGCAGGCCTCGTGTTCAGTTCTCAGTGGCTATTCCTAACATTGACTTCAATGCTGCACTTCGGAATAAGTGATAAGAAACTGACGCGACACTTTCTGGTCATTGCGATATTAAAAAAAGAACAATCAATCCATATTTAACATGTCCATTGACGGGGCTGTGACAAAAGCGGTTGCGATGCTTAAAGGGATACTGAACCGAAATTTGGATTTCGCAAAATAAGGCCGCAGAAGCGTTGAGCCGGACGCTACGAACTCCAAAACATCGCTCATACATCAATATCTCCAACTGATGGCCGTATTTTTGATAAGAAGGGCGCGATCAAGCGATGACTATGACATCACGATCCTCCTGGAACAGTTGAGAATGAGGGGAAGCGGCCTCGCTTCTCTCCTCCTCGCCTCGGTTCACCAGCTCGACCGGACGTAGCGAGGAGGAGAGGGAATGGGAATCGTGACGTGCCTTGTCTCGTCGGCCTCGTCAGCCGTGTTCAATGGGGCACTTCTTTTCCAAAAAATGCGGCGATCCGTTAGAGATATCGCTGTATGAGGGATGTTTTTGGGTTTCGCAGCGTCCCGCCTATCCGCCCAGCCTTGTTTTGTGAGCTCGAAATTTCGGTTCAGTATCTCTTTAACATACCAACCGAATACCGCATCTACTGTACCTCTACATATTAGGCGATATGAATTGTTACCATTAGGCACATCTAGGCTTTTCTGACATCTATTCTCCGAGGTGTAAAGAGGGCAGAGGATTTAGTATTTTCTAAAAAGGTGTGTAAAAAGCTCGATAGAACTTGAATTTGTAAACCTGAAGATATACAAGTAAGACACTTATGTTCGCGCCAAAACAGGGCATGTTAGGTCACACCGTTTGTTCTCTGACATTTAAAATATTTTATATATGTTTTAACCTGCTGTATTCGAAGATACAATGCTTTCACTGCATATTCTTGGTTGTCTATACTCAATTGTGTCTGGATAAAAATGTTGAATATTTAACTTTAAGGCCCTATTTTCGGCAGGCTTTTAAGCACTTCTGAAAATAAGCTGGGGTGACATAACAACTTCCAGGTACTCCTGGAGTCTTTAACGGCTTTATGTCAAAAGTGAAACCGTCAAAGGTTTAGATAAAACACGATAAAAAAATATTGTTCAATCGTTTTGCATAGCTTCCTGAAAAAATAACTCCTTTATGATTACACTTAGGAAATGGAAATGCGAGATAGAACTGAAGTAATGAGTGAATAGAGTGACATGTTGCCCCTGCTAAAGCCAAAGCTTATATATGCAGACATCGCTGGTGCTATAAACATCATCAAGCGAGCAAAAATAAAAACGTATTAACTCAACACAAGCCCTTCACTTATTATTTCGTTTCCAAATATTTTCAATTAAATTCAGGATAACACACTCGCGTGTGATCGGTGAATTAAACTAAAAAATTATCGACGCACAGTTGTACGCCCAAGGGTAAAAGCTTATCCGAATAATTAATCTGAAAATAACTCTACAGCTGATAATATATATACTTTATAATAATATCAATCAACAAAGTTTGTTATCTTACCAATATAGTCATTTTCGTAATGAGCTGATGACGCAACCCCGAAAAGCTTGTGTGCCATACGTCCGTTTCTGACGGAGCAGCCAATGGTAGTGGGAGTATTCTCAACTTTGGCATAAGAATGCCTCTCTGCAAACATAGAGGACATAATGTGAAACTATCACGTCCAAGAATCTTCGTGCCTCGTGTTACATAATTGAACCCAATCATCACACTTTTTGCTTGATAGCTTCGTCTGTTAAGCGTTTTGAACCCAAGGTACTGAATGTAATTTTACTTAGCAGAAGGTTACCAAATTTACTGGAGAATATACCAAACTAAAATGTGAACGAAGGGATCCATGAAGAACAGAACTGTTTAAAAATGCCAGTGGTGACCTTTGAGGAAGGATTTGCATTTTTTTTATAACAGAAATATCCACTCTAACTTTGTTTGTTCAGAGTTATATGATACAATATTCCACTTCAAACTTTACTGTCACCGCAGTTGCATGGGGGGTGATGGGAGGCCGGAGAAAATGCAGCAGATATTGTGCATGGCCAAGGTGTGGACCGTCTTTCAGCAACTACGACTTATCACAATAGATAGACAGGCACATTGCTTGTTCATAAAATAAAATAAGCATGTGCATTTGTCAGATTAACAAACAATCAAGAAACTCTTCCCAAAAGTGTGTTCCATCTTGTAATTTATTTGCCAATTGTCGGAGCCCGCCATTGTTTGGGGTACGTACTGTAAGCCTGTACTGACCACTAGATCTACGTCAGCTTTCGTCGTCAAATCGGCTCAGCTAATATGGAAAACAAGTGCTGCGCCAGCATTTCCTGAGGACTCGAATCCAAACATACGCTTCGTGCCCAATAATCGGCTGAGTCCATTGTTGCTCGATCGATTTGAAAAAAAAAAAACTTTTATCCGATACCCTACAAAAGCAAAAAGCAAGGTTAAATAAACGAGTAAAGTACATCGCTGTTAGGTAGCTGTAAAGCAGCATAATAAAACTGGAGACACACAAAGCAGGACACACACAGCACCGTCTCAGACACAGCTAAAACGTTTTATTCAGAACACCCTCCCTTTATAGCAAACAAACTTCAGTCGACGCGAAAGTGGAAGAACAGAAATTGCTAGTATCAGCAAAAGGGGGACTACCCATCGCCGATATCTAATCACTTAAGACATAAGAAGCCAACAACAGCAAACAAATTTGACAACAAAAATCTAAAAACTACAACAGCAAAAAGTCCGCAATTCTTTATCAATGAAAACCGAAGGTACGCTAACGCATATCCCTGCTGACGTATTCCTAATTGTTTCCTTTTTAAGAAGTTTAAACAGATCCAAATCTTTGCAACCTATCTCAGTAAATTTTCACTCGGGAACGCAATTGTTACACTCATGTAGGTGCCTGACTATTGCGGAGTTGGGCGACTTTGACAACACTGCATTTTTCTGCTCTAAGAGCCTTTTATTAACACAATTGCCAGACTGCCTGACATAAGAAAAGCCACACGTCATAGCAATATTATAGACGCCTTTTTTGCACGCTATGGCCGGATCTCTGTGTTTTTTGGCACACTCTTGGTGTACTCCAAAGAAGGGAGTCAACCGACTCAGGCGAAAGTCGTTTTTGAAAACTACTGTCACACCAAACCGCGCTGCAAAACCTTTCATATAGTGAGAGATGCCGTGAAAAAAACGGAAGACACACCCACCTCTCCGACTCCTCTTTTTTTTTTCTTCTCCCTTCACTCTAAGGGCCCTCAGAAGCTTCCTTGCGAAACTCAAAATAAGGCCTGGTTGATACCCTAGCCGAACCAATAGCGAGAACTGCACCAAAAAGGCAGTTCTTGCGTTCTTCTGCAAAAGGAGGCCCATTTACTTCGATCGTCGTTGATCTAAGGTACAGATCTACCAGGGAAATGCAACTACCTACATCAATGTCCGTCTGTGACTGTAACCTATCCAGGTTTTCTTCCAATATTTTACCCTATTAATGAGCACCAATTTGTCAAGCGAATGGTATAAATCTGTTATGTCGAGTGACGCAACTTCACAAGGTCTTAAAGGATGACGACTGAGGCTTGTTATCAGTTATTCAGAATTCCGAAGCGACAAGGGGTTATCAACCTTCAGAACACTCAAACAAGACTGAAAGAATTTCGACAGAGCACGCTGCCACGTACCACTCTCATTAACTACAATCCTAAAAGGCTGTTGCGGTTTATGTTCCTTTCATAGAAACTTCATTGAGAAATACGTTTTCGTGGCTCCGGTCGCTTTCGCAACTACCGTTTCCATTTTACACTCCTTCAGATTGTTCACAACGTACCTCTTAAGCTTCTGCAAATTATCCGTACAAGGCCGAGAAAGGACCCCTACGACTGACAGAACGTTTTCTTCAAAACACCCAACTGTCACCAGAAATTTAGCCCTCTTGTCCTTCTTAAACAACACCAACTTCTTTTCTAATTACTCTTATATTTGCTGTCTAATCTTTCTGAAATTTCTAGAATCAAGGCGGTGCAAAGCATCTACTAAGCTATTAATGACTTTAAATGCCTGGTTCTCAAAGCCAGATACCGCTAATTCGGCTTCCTACGGCATTCACAGACGCGTCAATGTTCAGCCTGGAAGGCTTGATGGTGGGGCAAAACTTGAGACCATTTTGTAAGACCTCGTGAGAAGAAAAAGACAATTCTGCGTCAGGCAAAATCACTATATTTCCTCCGAACCTTGACCAAAGCAGCTCTCAAAACTAAAGGCGTTCGAAACACCTCCTTTTCGACCTGAGCCCACCCATCTAATACATCGAAAAGCGTTGGTCTGCCCAAAAAGACCGCAACTGTTTTTTTTTTTTTTTCAGTTTGTCCCAGAGTTCAAACTTAAACGAAGTCTTGGTAGCAACTCCTCTGTAAAATGAACGCACCTATTTACCTTGTTGAATTTCAGCGGACTGGTAGGCGCTGAGAATCCTAAGCTTGTTGCCCAGTTGCAGTGGATGGCCGAAAGGTGCTTGCAACGTGTTGGATCAACGTACTTCTGCTTGACGCACCAAATGATTACGCAGACACCGGTGTCCAAAAAAGCAAGCCTCCGTCCTAACTAGCTCAGGACCAACCAAATAAAAACTTCCACTGACGACTGAGGCAGATCCACCAAAAGGGACACTGCAGAAGTTGTGTTTTTCTGTTGGACGTGACACCGGTTTTATTATTTTGCTGAATATTCACCAGCTCGCCTCTGCCCTAAATCTTCTTTGAGATAACTCTGCCGCTTATATATAAATATATATATATATATATTTTGGTTATAATATTCCTTCAGTGGTCAAGGCGAAGCATAATCATACGTTATTATTTACGTTCCAGTATTGCTTCCTCAATCGGGAAGTAGTATTTTTTTCAGTCAGTGAATTCAATAACTTCACGGGAGCGTACTATATGCCGTTAACTTATATATATATTCCGAAAAGTATTGTTATTGAATTAAGTCTGCACAGGAAGGTCATGTGCATAGTTAATTCAATAACAATACTTCATACATCATAGTGTAGGGAATATTTCCTTTGGGTGGTATAACATTTTTTGCAACAAGAGTATCGTACTTAAATTGAGCGAAGTTGTGTATTCCCAGGTCTAGATAGTAACATGTTTAAAAAAATTAAGATTCATACCAATATTAAAATGGTTGTTAGTACATCTCTGTGATTGAAAACAATTATCTTGAATTTTTTTTTAGTTTTGAGCAAAGGTACTAGATGTGGTGTGTTCTGAGCATGTTATCTAAGAACATCACCGAGTATTTTATCATTGTATAGAAATTCAAATTTCAAAGACCCAAAGCTGCGGGCGTTAGTAAGTCTATAACTCAAACTACGGAGGCAGGATAATATCCCAGGCAGCACGCCAGAGAAACGCCTTGCTTGCACAAGCTTGGCAAACCTAGGGGCCCAACTTGTGTCTAATACGGTTTTGCTCCAAGGCGTTAGTTAGTGCCCGAGAACTTTTATTTGCACTTTGTATGGCTCTTCTCTTGCTTGGCACATAATTGCCAAAAATTCACACTTGAGGCAAAAATGCCATATCTGAACAAAACGTGAGCGCGCAAAAGAAATCGTGTAAGTTCATCATAGTCGAGTTTTCCGAGACAGCGGTGACGACAGACAAAACGACTGAAAGAAGGAAAGAGGTCTCAAACACAGCTCAAATTAAGTTTTATTGACACAATATCCACTCATATTGTCTCCGAAATAAACAAAACTAAAGGGAGAAACAGGGCAAAGTGGAGCCCGCAACGAAGCTTTCTCCAAGACAAGGCAACGTTGGAACTTAGAGTCTAGAGTTTACGAATAGAAACTTTGAACTGCATTTATCACCTAGAGAAGAAAAAAACGACAAAGCCAGATTTTACAAACTATAACTTACGGCCCGACCAGAAAACAAACTAAAGACTTGAACTCATAACCGTCCATTGTAATGGATCTTAATGCAAACATGAGAACAAAGTGGTACAATTAAATAACCACTTCATTAAAAAATGACACAAGCTCTACAAACCCAAACACCCTAAGCTTTTAGAGATAAATAAAAATCTTCTCCACGCAGCCTCCAAACACACATAGGGCTTATTTACTACGTTTTTATGTTTTACTATCAAGATCGACTCTCAAACCGGATAACCACTAGAAATGCCTAGATCAGCCAATTATTTGGAAATTTAGGTTCAAAGTTCCCACACAAAAACCGAACAACTAGAAGTGAAGCCTTGCTTCAGTACTTCTTCGGCGATTTAGGCCCAAAGATGCCTGATGATCGCCTTAGGACGCGACTCGTCCGGCATGTTGTACTCACGTGGAGTAATTCTTCGCGTTCTCTCTTTCCTGCCATATCTTCAACAAGCTTTATGGTCAGCTCGTGCGTCTCATCATGGGAAGCAGTGTAAGCAGAACGGCTCTGGCTGCATGATTACTATTCACTATCTTATGATCAGCAAATCCCATTGGCGATCGTTCTTGAGCGCTTCATTGGGTCAACCGTCAAAGGACGGTTCTTTTTTCGTTTAGTGCTCATCATCTACAGATTCATCTTCCACTACGATGCTGGGGAGCAACACGTCCGGCATGCTGTGCTCATGGGGCGTTATGCTTCAGGAGCTTTCTTTACTGGCAATATCTTCAACATGATTCATCTTCATCTTGTGCGCCTCGTCATGGGAAGCAGTGGACGCAGAACGATTTTGCCTGTAGGATGACTCTTCGCGATCTTCTGATCAACAAATCCCAGTGGCGTTCGCTCCTTAGCACTTTAAAATATTAAGGAGGGCTAGTTGGTTCAACATACTGAAATTATAAAGCGCAAGAGACAGACACTGACATGAAGTCCACGGGAGAGCGCTGTCCCGTCTGCTTCATGTCCGTGTCTGTCCCTTGCGCTTCATATTTTCAACTCCTTAGCGCTTGCATTTGATCAACCTTCAAGGGGTGTTTTCGTTTTCGTTGTAAGATTGTCATCTACGAAAAGACACATCTGCCACTTCGACGCTGGGGCGCAACACACCCGGCACACTGTACTCACGAAGCGTTATCAATCAGGTCAGTTATTTAAAATGTGCCAGATGTTTCCGTTCCAATAACCACTTTCTGTCAAACGTGTCGTGCCCCTTCGTCAAAAAGTTCCTACTAACTCCGAACTTGTACGCTAAACTCGGAGAAAGCTTCTGCGGTTTTTTCTTGAGATGCTGTGGCGGTGTTCTTCCTCTACGGTTTGCGGGTGATATTGAATGAAATCCTTGTCCTATGTCAAAAACGTAGAAGAAGAAGATTACTGAATGTTTTACCACTGTTAAAAAGTTGGACATCGGTCAAGCGACAATGCTGAGCGATAATAAAAACATTGAGGTCATCCAGAAAAACACTGATGTGGCAATTAAATCACTAGAAGAGAGAGTTTGGGCGTTAGAAAGTAATCAAGGGTCTAGGAGTTCAAAGAATGCACAGCCTGTGAACGAGACGCATCGTGATGATTTCAAGTCTCATCTTAAAACTAAAGTTGACGATTTTAAAACCGGTCGCGTAGAAACAACCTATCTATTTTTTTTTGGAATCAAATAAACTGGTAAACGCAAAACATGGGTGGATTCCGAGTGGTAAATTTAGAATAGGTGTAAATGTTGATTGCAACCTGGGCTCATTGAGTTCGCCTTTTTTCAACTGATGAAAAAAAACGAAAATAAAAAATATACATAAAAAAATTGAAGTGTTTTTTTAAGCCTTTACAAACAAAATGGAAATGAGTTTATTGTAACCAGTGATTACACGGAGGTGGTTAGATGTAAACAAAGAAATCTGCTTCAATTTTCTAAAACAGTGGAGAAGGCTGGTGAGAAAGTACGCTTGCATTTTCATGAACGTTTTCTGAATGAAAAAGTGTATGTTTGGAAGTGTGATATCGGATCGGATGTACCAGAGGTTACAACTGGTAATGCTGAAGCATAACATGTTTATTTTTCGCCAACGCCAAATGCTTTGCATAGATGCCCGGCCTGCGTTGCTTCGCAGTTTGTTAACCTTCATATACCCACTGCTACTTCGTGTTTCACATAAATAAAATCTTTAAATTGACTTCACACCAATATTCGGCTTGTGATATCAAAACGAGACGATATATACTCTTTGATATATTCCTGCTCTGGTGACATTCGTGCTCTTACTGAAACGTGGTTAAATGACAAAGTGGTTGACTCGACTATCTTTTATGACGTCTCTTTTTACTATATTTCATTACGATAAATAGAAGTGTACGGGTGGCGGGGTAATGTTTTCTGTTAAGGAAAATATAATCTGTACACGTATATTATAAGACCCTGACGAAAATAATTCCTGCAGTTGGGATTTTTTTCGTCGTCAGCGTCTCATAATATAATCCCTTCTGCAGGGATTATTTTCGCAATTATTGACCAGCTCGCTTCCACCTTTGCATTAATTGCATTATAGTCATAACCTTAAAATGCATGCCGTTCACCCTTGTTGGCGTTAGACTGGTGCCAGCTGATAAAATCCGTTTGCTCTACTGGCATCCAACTCCTCGTTACCTCAGATGGTAAAGCGTTTTACTAAAAATGGAGAGCTCCCTGGTTCGATACCATCACTACGCGGATTTCTCGGTCGCGCATCAGTCACCTAGCTGTGTTTGGAGATATGTGTTTGTCCTTTTTCCTGTTTTTCCCCTCCTCCAGGGAATATTTTCGTAATTCTTTACCACTTCGATTGCATCTTTGCATTAATTGCATTATCATCATAAACTTAAAGGGCAGGCCGTTCACCCTTGTAAGTGTCAGACTGGTGGAAGCTAATAAAAAATATAATATATATTATTATTATTATTAATAAGACCCTTTGCTCTACCGACAGCTAACTCCTGGTTGGCTCAGTTGGTATAGCGCACCACTGAAAATGGAGAGGTCCCTGGTTCTATACCAAACCCAGGAGGATTTTTTCGGTCGCACACCAGTGACCTAGCTGTGTTTGGAGATGTCTGTTTGTCTTTTGTCCCCCTTTTTTTTCTTCTTTGGGCATTATTTTCTTTGTTAATGTCGAATTCAATGCAGAAATCGTGCACTCATTGTATATGTCACGCCGTAAAAAAAGACAATGAAGGAGACTAGTAAGGGTCAGGTATGAAGAAGAGTAGCAAGGATTTCATATTTCCATCTGATTTTGCAGAATCTCAAAGCCTGCGCCATGAAGTTTGGAATTGACCTAGTGTTCAGTGCATATTTCAAACTTAACCCACTGACAACTTTTGGGTCTAGCACTAAAATATGTCAAGAGGAACATCAGGAGAGGTCAATTCCCTGTATAGAGGTGCATATCTCGCTTTCATGTATTCTTAAATACATACGACACACCTCGAGATGCGTGAATGACAGATTTTAGAGCATAAAAGAAGTAAGCATAAAAGACAAAAACATAAAAGACAAAAGATAAAAGAAGTGAGCATAAAAGACAAACGCGAAAAACACAAAATTAGCTAAACATATGGGGGAAAACACAATTGCATCACTGTTTGGTCAAAAACCGAATTTTTACGCAAAGAATCAAATGTATAAAAAGAGTAGTTGCAGAAACAATAAAAAAAATCCACTGGGTGTTGTAATTTCTAGGCATCAATACAACATTGCAGCAAATCTGAGAAATGACTTGGAATCTAAAATTTTTAAGTTTTTGTCAGTGATATTTTTTTGTACTTTAACGGTTAGTTTGAGTTTCTGCGTTTTGTTGTTCTTAGTTTGTAGACTTTTCTCAAAACGAGATAAAACCGTTATTCGAATATCTGTTTAGCACCTTATAGTTTCAGCCTTTGAGTCTGGACTTGCCGCAGTATTTGCAAAATCCCTCATTCAAAAGATAAACCGATATGTTGGTGCCACTTATTTCCCTTATTGTGATTCCTGTTGAATCATTTAATGTCCACCATGTAGAAGGTTAAAGCATTGAAACTTTGAACTAAAACTCTGGCTGGTTAAATTAATATCATACAGACTCTTAGATAAACAATGGTGTAAATAAAAGTAAAAATGTCAAAACTAGCTCTTAAATATTGTTTCAGGTACCAGAGCAACGGGAATGCAATATGCTTGTGTCACTGCTGGAAATATTCTAAACTTCACGAATTTTCGTACAACAGTTTCTGAATTCAGTGTGCATCTTACCACTTCCAGTCCCATTTTTTTCGGTCACTTGAACAGCGGCCATTTCCTTTATGTCGTGATACAAATTTTGTTCCACTTCTGTCCCATTCATCTGAATAAGACGAATAAATAGATTGGTACAGCAGATCCGGAATATATTTCTTCCCTTTTTAATATCGCAGTTGATAAACGTGGCATATGTTGTTGGCCGCTCAAACAAAAGTCAGTCTACTTCTTATCGTCAATTAACACTGAACATTTAAGAATAAACCAAACGCTCCACAACAACAATGATAAATGTAAACGTTGGAAAAAGTGTTATTGGGGGTATATGACTAAATTTTCATAGACTTGTAGGAAAGAAAATAGAAAAACGCCATGAGCATCAATGTTGGTCTGAGGAACAGGATTTGTTCAGAAAAAAATATCAGATATTGATATTGCTAACTACAAATAATGCAATACATTAATCAAATTAAATTCACAAAACGATTGCGGTGAGTGCCGGGCTCCAAGACAGGTTTTTGTTAGAAACTTTGCCACTCAATGTGTAAGTCCCTAATGTACACATGCAACTATGCTATGTCCACGGAAATTAATCAATGCCACATAACCGTATCACGTGGATTTTTGCCATTAGAAGTTAATATCTGCTAAAGGTAAGGAATTAAACTTTGCAACAAATCTTAATTTGAAGGTTCATTCTCAGAGAGAACTCACATTTCGTGCACGTACCCTAACGGCAACAAGTCAACTTCCCCATTGCATCATCACAGGACAGAGCTGAGAAAGACCCTTAAAGAACATTTCCTGGAGACAAATACTGAGATGCATGTATTTAAACGGCCAAATGTGAATACTAATATCCATTCTTATTTTATGTATGTATGTATGTATGTATGTATGTATGTATGTATGTATGTATGCATGCATGTATGTATGTATGCATGTATTATGTATGTATGTATGTATGTATGTATGTATGTATGGATGGATGGATGTATGGATGTATGTATCCTTTATTTCAGACACAAAAAAGGGTCTGGGAGGCTGGGGCAAAAGAAGACGAATTGTCTTCTGATGAGGCTCCTGCCCCTTTTCTACAGCACTCGGAGGAGAAACAGGAACATAAACAGAATAAATATACAACGAGACAGAAATTTCAAAATTCACAACAGACACAATAACTCATAACTGTCAACTTCGTACTAATCGCAGATCATGAGAGGCTTAGTATGTAATCTACAATCCTTTTTTTATATAATCTAAAAACGAAATGTGGGCTTGGGCCATTTCGGCTATGGTTGGGTGTGCGTTTAATATATCTGGTACGAGATATGTAAGGTGCTGTGTACCGTAATTAGTTCGAACCCTTGGTTTTGTATACTGTGCGCTTCTGAGACAATAATTTGCCGAGGTTTGGGCGAAGATCTAAAGAATGAGTGCTAGGTTCTGTCTCGTTTCGTAAAAATAAAAATAGATCGTTTAAGAAGCAGGATTTGATATATATTTTATACTTTTGAAGGAGATATACCGGAGATACCCCTGCAAAAGCGGCAAGAAAGTATTATGGAATACAAACACAGAGAGATACAGAAGTACATTTGTGCCCCAACGGAGGTAAGTGTGCAAGGGTGTGGTTTATGGCAAATAGCAAGCCCTAAAAACATTAACACCCACTCTAAAAACTCTCGAGCAATAACTCCCCGCAAACACTTGGGAAAACCGATCGCTGCAATCAATGGAGAGAGATCGGCGAATGACGAGGCTTGTAATGGGTTTAGAGCTTATACAGCCTGCACTGTAGCAACAAGCATGGTGCTACCTCATGATCAGTGCCACAGCTCAGATCGTTTTATAGGTGTAATTTTTTGGCAGCTTTAACTTTTGCCCAGCTTTCTGCATAGGTTGCAGCGATTGGCTTTCCCGAGTGCCTTACGAGCGAGTAGCCACTCCAGATTTCTTAAAGTGGGGTTTTCACTGAACCAGGTAGGATCTGGTTGCAAATGACTGCTTGCTATGATTGACAAAAGACGTCTGCCCAAAATGAACCTCGTTGTGCTATGATGGTGCGTTTCAAATTGTCTTAAAGGCCTACGTACACTTTGCGCTTTCCACGTTCGCCCACTTCCTCCTTTCCTATATCCTCTCCACTTTTTATCTTGCCCCGATTCGGCTCCCCTCGCTGCTTAGGAAAGGAGGCCGCTAAGAGAATTATCTTCCCCGTAGAAAACCGAGGTCGTATGGGGGCCTTGAAGTGTTCCTGAGTCACCAAGGGTGGAGAGACTGAACAACAGAAGCAAACCTATCTACGCTAATGCACCGTGGTCTCCGCGGCTGTTGCAGCATAAGACGAAAAGAAGCCCCTACCACAAGTTCCCTACTGTTCACGATTGGTTGTTTCCTCTTTTCCAGTCACCGCCTTTCTAACGTCCGCCCTGTCAAAGCGGAAAGAGTGGAGGACCTGGTTGGAGTAGCATATCCAGTTATTTTCGAAATTAACATTCCTTTAAACCACCGTTGTTTCTTCTTTATATATTTTACTCTCAATATTGGTGACTGAAATAAACCAGGCAATCACTCTTCCCCCTGCAGAGAGAATAATGCAGAGTGTGCATATTGTAAATTTTGGAACCGTTTGCACGAAACAATTGGTTTGCTGCAACACAAATGTAAAAAGATACCTAAGCCTGGCAGAGTATTCCGAAACAATTGATGCATCGGAAATTTATTTCATGACTGAGGTACAAATAAATTTTAAAGTGTATCTCCTTACATGAATAAATGTACAAATACATTTCGTAAATGTATCTCTATAGAGTGGTACAGACACTCAAATAAAGGCCAATTGCTAGGCAGTTTGTGCAGCATATGAATGCGAAACGTCCAAGCATCACAAAAGTTAAGCGATACTTTCACGACGCTCTTCATCAGGTACTTTAACGCGTACTATGGGTACACTTGAAAGTTGTTCACTGAGTTTCGCCTATGCGCGGCAGAATTCGCCATGCGAATGTGTATATTGGGAGCAGCCTCACCTCCTGGCTGCACCAATGTGCAACCGGTGTCACGCAATGTATAGGGTGGTTCAAGTCACCAGGCTCGATCTAAAATGGACCGTAAAAATCGACGCCTGCGCGTACCAATCTAAACTTTTCGTCAAAGGTGTATTTCACTGGTCGGTTTTTCTTTTAAATTTTCAAAACGTAGCTCTCTTTCTGTAAAAAATAAGGCCCAGAAACTAGCCAGGGTCTACGGCGGGCAGCAACGCAGACGACAGGGGTCCAGTAGCGGGGTGTGTTTGGCATTCGTATTGCGACGACTCGCGACCACCGTGGCTCATTACAATGAATACAATCTTTTTGAAATGTACCTTCGGTTATAAAATAAATGCGAACAATAAAAACAAAACTTAGAGTAAAAAAAAAACGCGTCTGCATAACGACGGCGCTTTTGCTGCCAACGGATTTCGTCTGCGTGTCGTACGCTATTTTTCGCTGGTCGGCTGCACATTCAGACGCTGCTCCCGACGCCATCTATCAATACGAACGCCAAACACACCCCGCTACTGGACTTGGTCATCTGGGTCGCCGCCCGCCGTTTACCCTGGCAAGTTTCTAGGCCCTATTTTTTACTAAAAGAGAACTACGCTTTGTAATTTTACAAGAAAAAACCGACCTGTGAAATACACCTTTGACGAAAAGTTTAGATCGCTACGTGCAGGCGTCGATATTTACGGTCCATTTTAGATCGAGCCTGGTGGCTTGAACCACCCTATATTTGAGGAAGAACACTTAAACCTTCTTTATTTCGGCTCCAGCATCACCAATATCGAGATTATTTTTCAATTTTGAGCCCGGAGGAATTTCCGATCTCGCGCATCTTCACCGTCTATGAAAGCTCTTGCTATTTTCAAAAAACATCAAGAAAATACTTCACGACTGGTGTCGGAGCGGGGGAATATACATGGCAAAATTGCAATCGCACGCGCAGCGCACACGAGCGACAAGCGCTTGGCGGCCGAAAGATTCTTGTATGACGTAACGACTGGCCGGAGGTTTTTCGTGTTTTCTCGCGTTTAGTAACATCTTCGGGGAAAAAAAGACGTGGAGGTCAGATTCACGAGATAAAAATACGCCAAAATTCACATCCAGCGCTTTTTTTTTTTTTCAGGAACTTTTTCAGCTTCCTTTTAATATACCTAACATAACATCGTGATACATTTCTATCGCTATACTGACAAGCCCTGTCAAAAGACAAACAAATTGTGAGAAACAGAGCGCCGGTAGCCTAGAAATAAAATCCTGGTAGCTGAAATTTTGCACAACTGAAGAAAACGCCTACAAGCATACATATTTATAAAAGTTTGTGAATAAAAATTCACAATCATGAAAACCCGCGCTGCGATTGCAGTAAACCTTAATGGGGTCATAGAACGATATCGGGTTGGACTCTTCTTGACTTTGCAGAGGCGTACTGGTCCTAGCCTGGCCCAAGCACAGACCGATAATGAGTCACAAACGTCTTTGTCGAGATGAAATTGCGAGGACAAGAAAAGTATTTCTTTCGGGCTTGCCTTTGCAGAACTTGAGTAAGTAATTGTGGGGTCGACAGTCAAGCGCGGCTCATGGATTGGACACGAGAACTGTGTGGGCACTTGACTTCGGCCCGTAACAATCAATGCCTCTGCGGACACTCGGGTAGTGGCTCGTGTCCAACCACTGCGCTGATGAGAATAGCTGAACTTTAACAATGTCTGCAGTTCAGCACGCGCTTTCTACTCTGCCAACCCCAGCGCGTGGGTTGGTACAATTTTGGCGGCATACCCAGGTAGCACACCATGTCGGCCGATACCGGGATTACGTCGGCCAGTACCGGGAGCTGTACGGCGGATCCCGGCCAGGGACGCCGGTAAGAAACCGACTTCGGCCGATATCGGGGACTCGTTGTCTAAACTGGCCAGTATATCGACATCGTTTTCTTGCTGTAGCCACCGGCCAGTCTAGCCGTGAAGTTTCCAGTGACTGGCCGATATCGTTTTCTTGCTGTAGTCACTGGCCAGTCTAGCCATGGAGTTTCCGGTGACTGGCCAACATCGTTTTCTTGCTGTAGTCACCGGCCCGTCTAGCCGTGGAGTTTCCGCTGACTGGCCGATATCGTTTTCTTTCTGTAATCACCGGCCAGTTCAGCCACGGAGTTCCCGGTGACTGGCCGACATCGTTTTCTCGCTGCTTCCACAGGCCATTCGAGCCATGCAAGTTTTGATATGTAACCGAAATAGCTTTTTCGCTGATGATGGTTGCAAATGACTGTTAGGTTGAACTTGTCTTTAATATGCTAAAAGGTGACACCTAATATTATACTTAGCCTCATATTAACGCCGCGTCATCCTTAAACCAGTTAACAAAGGCTTATTTTAGTTTTGTTAAATGGGACGGGATCAAACGTATGGCTGTGGAAAGAAAATTTGATTTGGTTTACATCAATTGATTGTATAGAGCGCAGCTCTTAGGCGCACGTTTCCGGCTTGAGCGGCATCGCCGTCGCAGTCGCCGTCGGCGTAACCGCGCGTTGCATTATGGGAAACGTCCCATAATGCAACACGCGGGTCTCACTTGTGACCCGCGCATTGCATTATGGGACGTTTCCCATAATGAAGGCATGTGTGACGTCACGAGGGTCCCGCTCGTTGCATTATCGGAAGCGTCCCATGATGCAACGTGCGGTCGGCGACGGTGACGCCAACGTCGCCGTCGGCGTAACCGCGCGTTGCGTTATGGGGAGCGTCCCATAATGCAAAGCGCCGTCTCATTTGTGAGCCGCGCATTGCATTATGGGAAGCGTCCCATGATGCAACGTGCGGTCGGCGACGGTGACGCCAACGTCGCCGTCGGCGTAACCGCGCGTTGCGTTATGGGGAACGTCCCATAATGCAAAGCGCCGTCTCATTTGTGAGCCGCGCATTGCATTATGGGAAGCGTCTCATGATGCAACGTGCGGTCGGCTACGGTGACGCCAACGTCGCCGTCGGCGTAACCACGCGTTGCGTTATGGGGAACGTCCCATAATGCAAAGCGCCGTCTCATTTGTGAGCCGCGCATTGCATTATGGGAAGCGTCTCATGATGCAACGCGCGGGTCGGTGACGCCAACGTCGCCGTCGGCGTAACCACGCGTTGCGTTATGGCAGTGGTTCCTAAATGGGGTCCGCGAGACCCTCAACAAAAACTTTTTTTTATTTGGCACGTTTTTTGTAGTTTAGTCCGGCCGTGACTAATTTGCAACCTGCTTCCGGAACTACGACAGCAATAAAAGGCACCTGTTTCATGCTCCAGACGTGTTAACTTACTTACGTACCCCCCCCCCCCCCCCCCCCCCCGCTGGAAGGGGTCCCCGACACATCCATGGCTGAGAACCACTGTGTTATGGGAAACGTCCTATAGTGCAATGTGCCGCCTCATTTTTGACCCGCGCATTGCATTATGGGATGTTTCCTATAATGACGTCACGTGTGACGTCACAAGGGTCCAGTACGTTGTATTATGGGAAAAGTACAATGATGCAACACGCGGGTCACTCGTGACCTGCGCATTGCATCGTGGCGGCGAAACTTGCTTTCGATGAATTGGGCATTTTTACTGTGGCACTGTGCTTCCGTAAAACTTTCCAGGTGTTCTCAACGGCAACTCTCACGGCTTACACAGGGTTTTAAAGAGCTTCTTCGACGAATGGCTACGAACGAGGAGGAAACGTGTCTTCAGCATGCTGCCGCCGGCCTCCGCAACGCTCCGAAAACGCGATTTTTCAACATTCAAGATGGCCGACCGGTGGGTTTACTCTGCTGCTTCACTGCAGCAACCACGCGGGGATGCGCGATCCAGCCCTTTCCCCAAGCAGATGCCGAGCGCTCCGCGCTAGCGGTCGTTGAGCGGTCGGCCTCAGTGTGCGATCCACCCAGTGGCACGCGCTGCCACCGCTTTCATAGCGTCTGCCCTCGCTTTTTAACAGTTTCGGTTCCCATTGCTATCTTCCTGAAAGCATAAAGTTCTGATCGTAACTTCATGCCTTGAGAAAAATGTTGATTGCTACTACTTGATTAACGGTGACCCCGACGTTGAGATACTATTTATTTTTCCTTACAGTTTTATAAACCCGATGAAGACAACTACAAGTACTTTTGTACGAGCCATAGGATGCAATAGACCCTTTGCAAAAATCCCAAAAGCCCGCGCGCGCCGTGCGACAAATAATGGAGTCCTCGGTACGCCCCTCCTCCCGCTACCAGGTGGCATACGCGAGCAGGCACAGGTTACCACGGCAACAGAGCAGCCGAGTTGGGCGAGCGACGAGCCGGCGGCTGCCCCTTTCTCATCCCTCTCCTTCGTACCGGCTTTGTCGTCTGCTGCACCAACGCTTTGTCGAACCTGGTCGAAACTTGCCACGGTTGCCGTGCAAACTAAATGGATTCAGTGACACTTTAATACGTAAAGGTAAGTTACGACGACTAACGTATTGAAATGAGTTCACCAGTCGCGATGCTTTTACGCTGCCACAGATACTGTACGCCGGCAACGACGTGCGACTTGCGGGATGGCTGCAACGTTTGCTGGCGGTAGCTGCCGGGACGCGCGCGCAGTCGCGGAGGCGCAAGGAGAAAGCGCGGGCGCGTGATCTGCACCGAGGGTTCCAAAAATTTCCTGCCGTCGTGGCGCTGTACGTTTTGCAAAGGGTATATTAAGCAATACCAAACACGTATGCCGTAAAGCGACCGTCATCTCCGAAAGCGAGTTCCATCTGCGGAGTATTTGGCGTATTGTCTTCTAGCAAACGACATACCTAGCTCTTCATCCGAATAGGCGCGCACAACGTCTTCAACGTAACGCCCTATCTTGGGCCTCTTCGCTGGCAAGGCGTATCAGTCGGCAAAGACTTCGCCGAGAACGGCTGCGTCGTCGTCACTCGAGCTGGAGCTAAGCTGGTATCTTAGTCGCTTTCGCTGATTTCGCTGCTACTGCGTTTTATTAGACCTCCTGAAATTAACTGCAACGATGTCATCGCCGCAGCATGCTCGGGCCAGTCGGTCATGACAAGAGGAACGAAAGCAAGCACAGCAAGAGAGCCCACCCAGCAATCGAAACAAAAAAAAAAAAAACAGCGAAACTCCTTCATTCCCCCGCGGCAACGTTGATAACAAAACTGAAATGTTGCGAATGACTACAGATCGTACTCCCCCGAAAAAGGCTGCGCGGAGAACTACTCAGGGTCCAAGTGGTCCGTCCAAGGAAGACACAGTTTGGGCGGCAAATTCGTTTCTTACATCTTTCTGCATGATCATAATCGAAACATCACGTGCACCTATTTTCAACCGGAAAAGGTTACTACATTTAACTCTTACGCGCTTATTAAAACCAAATCTGCTTCTCGCTACCACTGCTATTTCGCCTGGGAGGAGAGTGGCATGGTTTCGGTTTCGATCGACACGTCGACAAGAGATTATACAGAGAGCGTGGACTACTAATGGCCGTGATCTCACGTTTTCTGATCTCGAGAGCATCATTT
>JABSTQ010001545.1:0-14349 GCA_013358835.2 Ixodes persulcatus | reverse complement strand
AACTAAAAAGGCCGAAATCAGAACACACAAAAATCGGCTTACGACATTTTCGAGAACCAAGCGTATTTATCGCACGCACACTGAAAATGACGTCTCGTTGAAAGCAAATTTGCGATTTCGCTAGAGCGAAAACCCTCCTGTTGTTTGCTTTCCCCCCAAAAAATGGTCTGGAACTATCGTATATATTATGTCCGTGCGTTTTTTGGTTAATTTTCCGCTGACATGCTAAAGCCTCGAAGGCCCCATGGAACGAAAAACGCGACGAATCTTTCGCGACGACGTCGGTATCCGTATGGCGTCAGAACGGTGGCTGCCGCGCCCTACGCAAATAAGCGAACGTTCGTCGGTTTTTCATATACTCACTGCATGGAGTTCAGCCTTAACAAGCCATGGCGAAGTACCAAATAGTTCAACTTGCCAGTGACAGCGTCCCCCGAAAAAGTTGGTACACTTTTCGCAAGTTGCGCTTGGGCGCAACCATTCGTCTTGCTCCTAAAATAAAACGAGTTCAAAGTGACAGAGACACGGCATATCTAGACTCTTCCCGGGGGTCAGCCCGCCGTAAAATCTCGACGCAGCCGAATATTTATTATACGGCACGCAGTTTGGACAGCCGTCCTCGAGAACAACAAAAAAAGACAAAAAACAACAACAGCCAACTCAATTTTGTATTGCAAAATCAAAAGAACGCGCAACACGAGCCGAAAACTCTTGCGCTCGGCAGCGAGCCCCGCACGCGCGGGAGAGCGTCATCTCGACAGGCACAACTTCCGGTTCTTGGGCGACAAGGCGGCCTCTTCCGGTGCACATACATTACCGGGCAAGCGCGCGTCTTCACACACGACGACGCGCGCGTGTGCAGCTCGTGGGGCTTCGCCGGCGGCACACACGGCAGAATGGCGGCAAGAAAAATTGCGCTTCCGCTGTCGTGAGTCCCGCCAACGGCGAACAGGCGGGAGACGTTTCTTTACCAAAAGCGCCTGATAAACTGTCCTTTGAAGCAGCAGCCGGGAGTTCGCGCGAGAGTTGGCGGCGAGGCAGGCGGGACGGTGCGCGGAAAAGGTTCGCCGTTCACGGCACGATGGCCCCAAAAAGAAACGGCCTTTGTAAGGCGCGCTAAGACTTTTTTTCCTTTTCTCGCGCGAAGTATTTTACTAGAGGAACAAACTCACGAAAACGAAAGAAGAGCGAGGAATCGCGCGGTTCCTTCTTTGGCAGGATATGGCTTTAGAATGTGCGCCAGCCACTGCAAATCGCAGCGGCGACGAAGGCGAGTCTAAAGAGAACGAATAGAAGAGTCAGGTGAGCCGCAATTTTAGTCTATTCCGAAGAAGTCGGATCGGTTTTTCTTCGTCCGAGAACGAATGATTCTTTTGAAACGCACTCAACGGTTATGAAAAAGGGAAACCTTGGCAAACCGTTTTCTAAGAGATCCAAAAATGTCATCGTTTTCTTTTTAAGATTTAATTTTCATTTCATTTCATTTATGTTCGGCTCTGGAGAGAGGCCATAGGCTCATAGCACGTAGTCTGCAGGCACCCAAATTAAGAAAAAAAAAAAGGAATCTGATCACATTAACTGAAGAGCGTGTTGGTAACATTGACTGGCAACAGAAAGAATAAAAAAAAACACGTGACGAGTTTGTTTTATTTCTGTTGCCAGTCAAAAAAATCTGCTGCGACGTTAATATGGTACAACGTTACTGAAGAGACGAAGGACACAGTCGACCGGCAAAACAAAACGAAACGGCCAGCTCTAATGTGTCTGCAACCTTATACAGGGTGCGCCCGTAAAAACTTTCACATTTAGCTCGCCTAGCAAAAATCGAAATTCAAACGTACATACTGGAAATTTGGCACACAAACGTCGTTTATTCCAAAGTTGTTTGCCTATTTTTTTTTTTTTTTTCAGACATCAACTCGGGAGTAGCGAATTATTAAACAGATAACAAAAATGGCAGACGTGCATTTCCGCCCGTTCGCCGTCTGCAATCTGGTTCGCGACGCCGCTCCCAGGTGGCGCACTGAACGCAAAAACGCGGAAAACGCCGCACGAAAGGCTGGCGTCGGGCAAGATGATCCCGATAAAAAGTGATTTTAACGAAATATATGAACGGTTGTTGAAATTCCCTGTTTCAAGTCAAGCTTTGACAGATCGCCATGAAAGGAAGAAGACACCATGATGTGACGAGATCATTTATTAACAGCCTCGAATAGCAAGTGGTGCTGCTACCGTTGCAGACAAGTTCCTTTTGAGTTATCATTTCATTCGGATTTTTACAGGGCCGCTGTAACTCATAACGTAATGTCGCGAGATATATTTGTAAAAACAAAAAGAAGAAATCATATTAATTGGAAGCAATATTTTCGGCGCTACAGTCATTTCGGCGGGCCGCTGATAAAATGGCTGGTATTTGAGGGAAATCATCTTTTTGCTGGTTTCCTATTGGCACCTCTATCAGCAGCCTCTGCTTAACTTTCCGTGTGCCGCAAGCAGCACGAGAGACAAAAGTAAGAGGGAAACTAATAGTTTAAAGTCCGTCAGGAAGTGGAAGTTGTGTGTTTATTCAATTGTTTATTATTGGGAAATACATATTCCAATATGCCTCTTCTGTCATGGCGATTTGAAATAATGTTGATGCTGCAGCGATCCTTTAAACGACTAGGGTTCGGCCGATTCGATGTGCCCGCCGTTCGCAGACACGCAAATCCGAAGTCGAGCTTCGTACGCCAGGAAAGCCCTTTCGCACATCCCATCGTCGATCTCGAGGAACGCGCCCACAATTTTTTCTTTCAGCTCTTCCATGCTGGGGATCCTCCTCTTGTAGACAAGTCCTTTTACAAATCCCCATACGAAAAAGTCGCACATATTTAAGTCGGAGGATCGTGGAGGCCAATTCATATAGTCTGATCCCCGACCCATCCACTGCCGAGGGAACGTGTTATTGAGCCATGCCATCACACTCATGAATATACAGTTTTCTTTTGTAATGTAGTACCCTTCAAGCTCAGGGAGCATTTCCGTTTTCAGTATGTCCAAGTAGGCATCTGCGTTAACGGTGCCAACGAAAAAAAGGGGCCCACAATGCCTTCACGCCAAATCTTACTCCACACTGTCTCCTTCGGTGAATGGAGATGCCCTTCGTCCACGGCATGAGGGTTATCGCGAGCCCATATCCTGCTGTTCTGGCGGTTTACACGTCCATCAAGGTGAAAGTTTGCTTCGTCACTAAATAAAATAAATTGCAGGTGCCCCGGGTTGCTCTTAATTCGCAACAACTCCGCCTTGCAAAACTCTAAACGTCGGACGTTGTCGCCGTCGTGGAGGGCTTGGACAACTTGCATCCTGTACGGCGCAAATTATTTTTCCGCAGAATCCGGCGTACGCTCTTTCTGAAATTCCAAAGAACCTGGCTGCTCGTCTTGTTGACAATTGCGGGTCGCTCTCGAAAAAGAGCAAGCATCGCTTCAATGAGCTCCTCATTTTTCAGTAGGCTCTCACGTTCACTGACTGGATTCTTCTTTTTTAAGTCTTCTCCACTCGCAAAATGATCCGCCTAAGTCAAAATTGTCGGGCGTGAAGGCGGGCGTTTATGAAATGCAGTGCGAAATTTTCGCTGTGCTGTGGCCACCGAGTTCCGTTCCACGTTTACTTCATTGCCTGACCACACTCATTTGCCGAGTATTGCGGCATCGCAGGGTGGCGCGGAAAATATTTTGATAATAACTGCAGCAGATAGTGCAACAAAAACAATAAATAGGAGCAATCAAGATGCCTCAGCAGCGGTACTCTTGATTCCAAAGTTGAGCTTTCACCGGGAACGGACCCGTCAACAGATAAGCAGACGACAAAGGAAGACACATGTTCGTCTGCTGTAGAATATATTTTTATTAAACGAGGGCGTCCGCCAGTTTCTAAATTTCAAGTAAAAGGGCATAATCGGTCATATATTTCGTTAAAATCACTTTTTATCGCGATTATCTTGCCAGACGCCAGCCTTTCGTGTGGCGTTTCCCGCGTTTTTGCGTTCAGTGCGCCACCTGGGAGCGGCGTCGCGAATCAGATTGCAGACTGCGAACGGGCGGGTATATGCCATAGGAAATGCACGTCTGCCATTTTTGTTATCTTTGTAATAATTCGCTACTCCCGAGTTGACATCTGAAAAAAATAGGCAAAAAACTTTGGAATAAACGACGTTGGTGTGCCCAATTTCAGGTATGTACGTTTGAAATTCGATTTTCGCTAGGCGTGCCAAATGTGAAAGTTTTTACAGCCGCACCCTGTACACCAACTCATGTTTACAAACAAACCGGAGCGCTCCTAACAGACGCCACCGGCGCCGCGCATGCGCGATGGGGGTGTGGGCCAGAAGCTCGCCGTCGCCCATAAACAAACCATTGAAATGCGATGTTATCGGCGTCGGTGTGAGTCTCCCTGCCCTTTTTCCTAATCGAATTGTTGATTCAACGTCTTCCAGGCAATGTCCGACTACTTGAGCGCCCTCAGCGAAATTAACGAGGCTCGTTACACCGCAAAACTTCGCATGAATAATGTGACATGGGGCGATTCATTCCGCGTGGACGCCGCAGAATGTATGCCAAAGTCTGATTCGCATGATAAGATTTCGCTCTCAATTTTCAGTCGCGAGGTCTCTCGGGCTGCAAAAGCGTGAACCCTAGCTGAGATGGTCGGTCGATACTGAAAATCTTAAGCAGAATCGGACCAAGTTAATCAGGCATAACAAGTCGGTGATGTCCACTGGTAACAATGATCAGCATATACTTGTATCTACTGTTTACATCGAGCCTGCTTACCAACCTCCAAACTTAAGTCTTTAGAGGCCTGCACTTACTTCTTATCGCAAGTACCGGGCCCACGTTTGGTCTACGGGCCGGTGTCGTCTAAAAGGGCAGACGACAAGCAGAAACGTTTGAAAGAGCAGACGACAGTTCGATCGATCACGCGGCCGTTTGACCTTGAAGACGCACTGAACGTAGTCCGCAGGTGCTCCGTACAGCTTGACGGTTTTCCGGCGTTCATGTTGGAACAAAAGAAATAAATTTGAAGACCACAAGTATCCGCGAATTCAGCCCGAAATGCTTCCCGCCCAAGCAATCGTGGTCCGACGGCGTCTGGTTTCCCCTTTTCGCGGCAAATATTCACGTTCTCGGACGAACCGAGCACATGGAAACTGACCGTCAAACCTTTCTCGACTCTTGGTACAGCCCCAGCCGCGGCGTTTTGACGAGAAGGCAGGTTTTTGTCTGGTTCCTTTTCAAACAAAGCAGGAATACACGCCTCACAAGGGGACTTCCGCCCACAGTCCCAGACCGGAAGTGCGCCCGACGCGCCACCGCCGCGCCTCGACGTAACAGAAATGAGTTCGTGTATACACCTTTTCTACGTGGGCGCCACCATCTTCAATTCTGGAACTTCCGGTATGCGTGAAAACATCGCTCTCTTCTCGCCTCGACAATAGAACGTGTAAACATTTTAATTGCAACCGTCAGCCGTTCTTGTTATGACCCTTCTTTACTTGTTTACTTGTTCGGGGTTGTAAGCTCTTGCTTTTTGTTCGGAACGCATACCGGATATACAGGGACAACGTGGCTGGGTGCGAAGCTAAAAAGAAAAGGTGTATACTACCGCCGCTATTCGCTCTTTCTCTCGTGAGCTGAAACGTAATGGCGCCAGTGTGCAAATAGCCCCCAAGCACTTCCGGTTTTGAACTAGACGGGGCTTCGCAGTATTTGCGAAATTACATATACAAGCTATCTTCTGCAAAAGGCCACCTGTGGCACTGTCAGGCTTAATTCACTAAAGCCCCTCACTCTTAAGGCAAAAGAATGATGAGCATAAAATTCGGAAATATACGTAAACCGGAAATGTGCCGGGGCGTTTGTTAACAAACGAAAAAGGGGTGAATAGGTAGTATTCACTGGAGGCCAGAGTTGAGCTCGCTGCTGCTGAGCACGTGTTGACGCCAAGCTTCCACGACGGTTCCAAGTTCCAACACGCACATGGCACACCATGAAGGTTGTCTTTTCTGAGAGACCGTAAACACGAACTCGTCACGAACATGCGCTTTGAGCAGTCACCGCAAATATGGCGTCCAGTGAATGCCACCTATAAGGAGTATTCACTGGGCGCCATATTTGTGGGTGCTGTCTAGAGCGCATGCTCAGAACGAGCCCCCATTAATACTATAGGCTTCTAAGACCGGCCATTTTGACGGTGTAGAATGCACGTTGCAAAAGAACCCTGGAAGCTAGCCATCAGCACGCGCTCAGCAGTCGCGCACACAGCTAGGGCCGCCAGTGAATACCACCTATAGACCTTTTTTCGCATAACCTCGAACCAGCCAGTAACTGACGTACCCTCGACCTGGTGCATTTTTAGATTGCCCGCTGACACAGAGTATGCAACCGCCAAGGGTATGGGCGAAAGGCTTAAAAACGGACGTCGTGCATGAGTTAGTTCCGAGTGCTCCTTTTTTACCGTGCTGCAATTTCCGAACATCTACGGTTGTCTGGCTACCACTGCGTGGTCTTCGGATGGATAAATAATGTTAAAAAGCATAAGAACAATAGCAGAAAGTGTGCCATGAGCACAAGAAGCTGCAGCGCGAGTGTGGCTGCAATGTTATCGAGCTTCGCATTTTCCCCAAGAATCCTTATTTATGAAGTCAGTCGATTGCGAGCTTGAATCGCGAGAGATTCGTATCAGACTCAACGTCACGTTTAAGCTCACGACCACTTTGTCTACGACAAGAGGACCGATTTTAATTCCCGGTGCAGCTGGTCCAATTAGGTTATCACTGCAAACCCCACAGTATTTCAAAGGTATGAAAACGTCCGCATGCCACCACTCAAGATGGAGCTATCAAATCCCGAGAGCTTACCTGCATAGACTACATTAAACTGCTCATATATACTTCGCTGTGGAAACTCAATCAAAACACCCCACCGTCTTCGTCGTCGTTCTCTCGAGGAGGCAAGGTGATGGCCTGTGAGTAGCCAGCTGGATCCAACCGGACAAGCTCCAACCAAGTCATTGCAGCCCACCATAGCCAAGTCTAGCCAAGTTCCCCCCATACCCACACCGTTGCCTACCCAGATAGATGTGCTGCCAGAACTAGCCGGTATTTCTTTTTCTAAGCCGCTAGACGGCGTCGTCGGCGCCGCAATTCTCAAGATGGCGGCGCCGTTAAAGAAAAGGTCTATAGACCTTTCCAAAAAAGGACACTTGGCAGGTTCCATTTTCAGTGTTCGTGCGTATGGCGCGTGATTTGCTCGCTTTCCGAAGCGACGAACGTGCGCGTTCTGGACTGTGATTTAACACGTGTGGACTGTGATTTTTGTAAACAGTGGAAACGTCTATACATGGCTTGCACTGACGTCACAACAGCGGCCATCGTGGTGGCATTGCTGCCGAGCGCGCACCTTCGACAGCATACACTTCGCACCATCAAACTTGTTATTCTCGGCGAGAACAAATAGAAATGACCACCAGCACGAGGCGATGACGTCACGAGCAAGCCATGCATACTACTGCTACTATTACTGGCTTCATAACAACGTATTTCTAATCACTATAGGCGAGCACGTGATTTTTGCAACTGTCGTCCATACGCAAGGGCTCGTGCAATGGCAAAGCGGTCTACGGAGCTACGCTTTCGTAGGGTGCCTTTATGTGCGCTTTGCTTAGGGTGGAGGGGTGGAGATATCTGGCCATTTTGTCCGACACGTTTATTTTTATTTTTTTGTTCAGAAGAGCGCGAAAGCGCGTGTCCCTGCACGCGTTTGTGGCGCTGACTGTGCTATGGCGAAATTTCGTTTTCGTCGATTTCTTTGTAATTTCCCCGGTAGCGCGTGCTGTCGGCATCGGGTATTATTATACAAAGGGTGGCAATCCTAGACAGAAGGAAACTGAGGCCCCCTACGCTTTCGCCGCCACGTAAAACAAGCAATACTATACTCATTGTCACATTAAACAAATAGTAAGTTTTGAGCATTGTTTATATGCTGTGGGATGTAGTTATGGGAAGACTTGGTTGTCGCTTGAAGAAACGATGCTTTTGGCGTCTGAAACGCGTACGCCTTGATAGAATAACATAGGTAATCTAAAGTGCACCTACACACGAACTGTGATGAAAAAGTTCCGGGACTGACTTTGTAGCTTACAAAGAGAAGGCAGCACAGTGGTGCGCGCGCAGAAGTCGAAGGAAGTGTCCTTCGTGTTTCGTTATATCACAGGGCGTCGCTTTGTGAATATTTGGACCTGCGCTCCACGAGCATAATGGCGATCTCTCCATAGACAGCAAACCGAAGCGAGAGCGAAGTTCAACTTTATGTTAAACTCGGCAAATCTAAAACAGAGACCTCTGAAACAATAGACCGATCTCACCAATCGTTCGGCGCATGCGTGACGCCGCCATAACTTTAGTTCTCAGGAGGCAGGCAGCAGTGCACAAGACGGCTCGTGCCGCCTCATGCTCCACGCGCGCAGAGCTCCAGGGAGATTGTCGCACGCGCAGAAAGACTAAAGCTCCCTCGATGCATTGCGGCAGCGGTGGCGTAGTCAAACTGGCTGGTGAGATCGGTCTATTCGTAACTTTCACGACCTATAGGGGGCGCGCTGGCGCCTATCAAAATGGCTGTCATCTGGATGATCGTCGTAGAACAGCAGTACAAGGCGCGGTCTGTGACGCGTAAGTACTTCTAGTTTTGCTTTATACGAGCAGTATTAGAGCCTAACTTTACTTTTTCACCCTAGAAACGTGTAGGCAAGCACCTTTATTGTGAAGCCGATCATCCAGGAGCTAGGGTGCGCGATTCTCGCACCGCGGTACCACCATCGCTGAAAGTTGCGAATTGAGAAGGCTTAAGTGTGAGGTGTGACGTGTGAGAAGGCTTAAGTGTGAGGCAGTGAGGTGTGCGAGATGTTTTGAGTGGCACTCCCGCCTCAAGAATGGCAGAACGTCATTGAAGTTGAGGAGAGGTCGAGTGCCACTTAAAACAGTTCGCCAAATTCACCGCTTTTTTGGCACGAGCCTACTGGATCATTTCAAAGATCTCTCTATTTTATATTTGCCGAGTTCAACGCAGAATTGGTGTTCGGTCGCGCTCTGGCTTGTAGTCGCCCTTTGGTATAACGAACTACGAAGGCCCCTTCGTTCGAATGCTGCGCGCGCCTCACTGTGCTGCCCTCTCTTTAGGCTACGAAAGCAGTCCCGCAACTTTTTGATGAGAGCTCGTTTGTCTCGCTTCACCCCTAGCATTATTCACACGAGGGAGAAGTCCCGGCGATTTCTCCCCGGCGCTTGCGCATCACGAGACGAAAACGCGAGGCTTTTGCACATCACAAAGCCAGACGTTTTCGTCGCCGGATGCGCGTGCCATGGAGAAATCCTCGGGATTTCTCCCTCGTATGAATACCCCTTAAAGGCGGAAATTTGTAATGCTCCGCGAAGAACCGGACTGTTCCACTTCGGTTCCTGAGGCGGGAACTATATATGGGGCGCTTTGAAAAACGCGCGTACGGCCGCCAGCGGAGATGCTGTCGTTCGACACTGAGACGCGTTGAGCAGCCTGCGGCGCCTTTTCGCGTGCGAAGCTGTGGCGGCGGAAGCGTGCACGGACTGCACTTTCGCTTTTTCAGCCGATACGTTGAGAGTTGACAACACCAACAGCGGAAGAATGTGAGTGAGGTTCACAGGTCTGTACCTTGATTTTCGCCACGCTTGTTATTGCGATGATGGCTCTTTTAGAGTCGGTGCCTTGCGTCAGAATGGTAAGAAGATTCAACCCGAGTGCGGGTTCTTTCGTTCGGTCACCTTGCGCCGTCTGGGTTGCCAGGTCCGGATGGGGTGACGGACTTCGTTATGGGAAGCTGGGAGGGTCTTGCCGGAGACGAAGTTGCTTCCCTTGGCCGTCGACGACTAATTCAGTTGAACTTGGGAATTACGTTTCAATAAACAATTTAATACTTTTGTAGCGCATAAAAATATAAATAGAAACAATACTGCGAAATGGTAACTCCCCTGTAAGGGGTTGGGAAGGAGGTACTCGGGTACTAGCTTATCCACGCTCGGGAGTTGGCTGGCTCGTGGCATTACGTCCCAATTACGGGGACAGAAGTCCCACGGAATCCCACGACCTGACTCGATTACGGAGCGACAGCTCTCGTGCCAAAGCACAAACTAAACTCACTTGCTGAGTTTCCCCTCAAAGTCACTCGTTGGTCCATCCCCTTTTAGTGGACTGGCGTATCATCGACGCGTCGTCAGACAGGCGTTTCCAATTGGCCAAAAGGCCAAAACCAATCGGCTCAATTTCTCGCCATGTGGAAATTGCTTATATTGCCGCGTGAGAACCTGCGGTCTGCGTACATCTCACGGCCAACGGTCGGGCTGGTTCGGATGCAAGCAAAACCATTTCTCTCAAGGCGAAGCGGACAGCCGACCCCGGTGTGGATAGCGCCGACTAAGCGAACCATCCCGTCATTCATTCAGCCAGACGCTGTCTGACGTTGTCGTTCTGCCGTGACCCCCCTCACGCGGGCGAGAGAGACCACACCGATGTAAACGCGTTGTGTAAACGGTGCCAGCCAGAGCCACCGCGTTTTCCCGGCCCGAAACGCACGCTCCGATTTTCTCGGCAGAAAACGCGCGTTCCGAACCTGGCGTCGTAAAGTACGCCTGTATCTCGAGGTCGCTCGCCACGGGAAGTGTTCACACCAACGCGTTCCCACCAGCCAAGTCTCCCTGGTGCTAACGGCCCAGCGGCGGAACCCTCGTCAATTCTTGTACCGTAGTTTGGTCGAATTTTCGCAAGGCCAGGAGGTGCGACGATGCAAGCTTTTCGGAAAAAGCCAGATGATTTAATTTTTGCGATGAGTTCGGTTGGATCTTGAGGTTTAACGATGGCAGACTGTGATGAAGTGCGTTTATGACGATACAGTGACTCGAAACCAAGCTTCCGGAGGTGTGGCGTCGTTTCTTATCGGCTGCGTTATCCAACCGGTGTCGTCAGTTTCAGCGCCGTTCATCTCGTTGTCATCGAAGCTGTTTGGGTCCGGTGTGGAGTCGCTCATAATCGCGCCCCCGTAGGCATCGGCTTCGTTCGGGGTGACAGCCTTCAAAGATGCGCGAAAGCTTCTTGGCGTTTGTCGCCTAAACAACTATATTATTCGGGAAAATTGAATTCGCTTCCAGAAGAGAGAGACAGAGCATTCATTCAAGAACGTTGTCGTCGTCTTCCAATCTTACACCCAAAATTAATATAACGCTCTACAAAAAAAAAGAAAAAAAATATAGTATATATATATATATTTGGTAGACTTCCCTGAACTTTACGATCAAACCGCTCGTTTGCAGTTTTTTTTCTAGATGGTCGAGATGAAGCTAGGCGACTTTTTCCCTCGACAGCACTAATGAGCCCATACGAATTTCTTAGGCATAGGTATAAAGGAAGCGACAAGCGAGAAACTAAGCGTCCTAGATATAAAAGAAAAACCACGTTCTCAACGTACGAAATTACGCCGGCTCGCGATTCACTTGACAACCCCCTTTTTACATCGGCCCCAATCCGGGACACACTAAGTTGAATAGAGCGTTCCGGGTATAAACAAAAACGTAACCGTGTGTCGTACGACCACAAAAAAGAGAACTACGTGTCAGGAGTAAGGCGACACTCGCTAAACTTCGGCATCAAATAAGTGCAGAAAAAAAAAACGAAACAAAAGAAAAGCTTACCAACGACAGGGCGACAGACGTGCCAGCGGGAAGAGCGTGCGCGCTCGTGGGAGTGCCTTGCGCAATGGATCAACCGTGCCTTGTTAGGGAAAGGCCGTAACGCCCGTCTAAGTCCCTCCCGTAAGAGGATACCGCTCTCGATAAAAGGAAACAAAAAGTAGAAAAGAAACGCTGGATGTGTGTCGGCCACAAGTCGTGCGAGCCCTCCACTAGGTGTCGTGAACAGCTACGGACTGCAGAGAGACGGCGTAAAGGCCAGGACTCGTACGCGAAACAACGCGCAACAGAATTCGGAACATAAACAAGTAAAAACCCACTATTATCAGAAAAATAAAAAGGCAGGGTATTTATTAAACTGAAATGTCAAACAGGGTGTCATTAAACACATATTTCCGATAACTACTCAAACTAAACCCACGCGTTTCTTTTTTTTTTTTTTGTGGAGTTACATTTTTACGTTGGTAAAGTAAATGCGGTATTTTAAGTTGGTTTTGGAAAAAACCCAACCTTAGATACCCTAAAAACTTGAAAGGCAAGAACACACTTCATTTTGATACCTTTCGCCGGGAACATACTATGTTAAGATTCATGCGTTGGCCTGTCCAAATAGAGCACATTCTTTTTTTGTTGTTGTTGAACATTTGTTGGCATTAACCATTTTCAATAGTCCATCAGGCAACGTTGGCAGGCGCCATTGCTCGAACGCGAAGCGCGTCATTGGACCCGAGTCCTCGCCGAACGCTGACGTCAGCGCTCGTGACCAATAGGTGCTCAGAGGACGCGAGCGAGCAATGGCGGACAGGCGTTGGCGCGGTAAGGAAGGCCCGGTTTCTACCTTCCTTTTGCTGCGCATTTTGCGAAGACCCGGCGAAAGCCGCGAGAGGGAGCCCACACGTTGTACAAGGCGTCTTCGATAACAAAACGGGATAGAGTGCTGGATTTTCTACGTCAGTTACGGGAGGCTACAGTGCCGGGCACGCAATGGACACGAGGGGGCTACGTCCGCCTTCGTCTGCGACTCTGCTCTATTTCACCTTATGATTAGAGCCCTGCGCGGATAACAGTTTGAGTATCCGCATCCGATCCGCATCCGCAGACTTTGTATCCGCGTCCGAACCGCATCCGCAAACTTTTTACATTATTGTATTCGTATCCGATCCGCATCCGCATACTTTGTATTCGTATCCGAACCGCATCCGCAAAATGTGGAACCATGTCGATGTTCTTGCTAACCAGCAGAGGTTACGATTACATTTAGACTAGCAAAATCAGCGGAAATCACGCCGACCGCGTTCTTGCCCGCCGCACGCGGAATCGGAAACTTTCCCCTGTGGCGCCTCAACTCTTCCCTGAAGTCTGAACGCCTAAAAAAAAAGGCCATAAAAAATGAAAAAAATAAAAAGTTTGGAAAGAGCGGAGGAGCAGCCGAGGTAGGAAGACAAAATCCTTTCTGTGAGGTTACCGAGCGTATGCGGCCGCCTCGAGTCTCACGGTGTTTCGTGTCATCCAGCGGGCAGATGAGCCGCTAAGTCAGAGTCCAAGGCCTGATCGGATCGACTAACGTGTTGTTCGAGAAAGATCGCGGCGTGCAGGCGCCCAAATATATATATTGAAAAGAATTTTTTTTTTTACTTTGCAAACCGTGGCGCCAAAGGGTCGCGCTCGCTGTCGAAGCACTTTTGTTTTTGTATCATGACCACACCACTCTCTGCGGAGAGGGGGAGGTTTCTTATACTTTCTTGTGACTGGTTCGTTTGAGGTTTTCTTTGCCCGACAAAGTTTTTCCGCTCTTTCCCCTGCCAAAGAACTAGTTTTCTCGGGACGATTGATGCCCGCATTCTTTACTTTTTGCTTTTCTATAGATAGCATTTTTGACGAGATGAAATGCACTAACTTAAGCGATCTTCAGTAAGAATCAGATCTTTCTTCGGATCCCTATCGTTTCTTCGAAACGCGTTTTGTGGAAATACGTTTCGTGGACAACTTTTCACGGACATATATTTCATAGACACACGGTTCGCCGACGCTGTACGTTTTGTGGGTACATGCCCCTGCGACGTTTTGTCGACAACGTACTTCTTCGCTAAGCCGCTAAAAGCTAGCGCGCGATTCACTAAGGCGTGCTTAACCAAGCCATGTCCCCCTCCCCCCTGTAATCCAGGCGAGACGCAAAATGTTTGTAACGAAAATAGCATGGTTGTATGCGACGAAACGTCTCAGGTTTTTCGATGAAACGAACAGGTGAAGCCTTTTGATCAAACGTCGCATGCCGACGAAACGATGTAGATGAAACGTCAGTCGACGGACTAAATTCCACCGGGCAAAAATTTAGATCCGGATCCGCGGATATCCGCATCCGCAGCCCCCTGACATCCGCATCCGATCCGCAATCCGCCAAAATCCGTCTAATTTTATATCCGCATCCGCCAGTTTACTGCGGATATCTGCGGATATCCGCGGATAATCCGCGAATATGCAGGCTCTACTTATGATGTACCGCAGGAAAGGCTACAAGCGCCAGCTCCTTGCTCTGGGGCACATCTCCCGGCAGAAGCTCTCGTGAATTAAGAGCGGCTGCCAACGCTATGAGCTCG
>JABSTQ010001544.1:0-35879 GCA_013358835.2 Ixodes persulcatus | reverse complement strand
CAATCGTTAGAGCCATTCCAAAGCCAGGCAAAGATCATACAAATCCTCAGAACTACAGACCAATAGCTCTCACCAGCTGCCTCTGCAAGGTGCTAGAACGCATGATAAATTCAAGGCTTGTTTTTTGCCTAGAGGCAAAAAACTTACTATCACGAGCTCAGTGTGGTTTCCGCAAAAACCGCTCCACCCTTGATCATCTTGTGTCCTGGAGATGGAGGTTCGCTCGGCCTTTGTGAGGCGTGAACATCTGGTGGCAGTTTTCTTGATCTTGCTAAGGCATATGATACAACATGGAGGCATGGTATTCTTAGTAACCTGGTGTCAATGGGTTTTAATGGTAACATGATGATGTTTCATTAAGAACTTCTTAACAGATCGCACCTTTCAGGTGCGCCGGGGAGCTGTTCTTTCTGACGAGTTTATGCAGGAAACGGGCGTTCCCCAGGGGTGCATTTTAAGTGTTACATTATTCTTGGTTCAGATAAATTCACTCTCCCGTGAAATTTCCCGCCCCATCGAGCACTCTTTATATGCCGATGACCTTAAAATTTCTATCAGGACTTCATCTCTGCGAGTTGCCGAGCGACAACTCCAGCTTTGCATAAACAAACTGGGCAAGTGGTGTTTTCGCAACGGATTTCAATTCTCGGCAGAAAAAAGTGCCATAGTACATTTTACGCGGAAACGTGGACTGTACCCCAGTCCCGAACTGTCACTAAATGGTACACAGCTCACTTGTAAAAACTCTCAAAATTTCTGGGAGTCATTTTGACCGGAAACTAACATTTGGAGAGCATATTGCCAGTCTTCGCAAAAACTGCCTAAAAAAACTAAATATTCTTAAGGTGCTTGCACACACATCTTGGGGAGGACACGTGGAGTCTCTTCTGCATATTTACCGGGCTACAGTGCGTTCAAAACTGGATTATGGTAGCTTTGTTTACGGATCGGCTAGACAAAGCACAATTCGACAGCTTGATCCTGTTCATCACCAGGCAATTCGTTTCTGCACAGGAGCTTTTCGGACATCACCAGTGGAGAGCCTATACATAACAGCCCATGAACAGCCCCTACATCTTAGGAGAGAATTGCTAGGTCTATTCTATGCGGGTAGAATTTCAATGTACAAGGACAATCCAGCCTACACTCATGTCCTAGCCCCATCTTTCACTGAGCTGTTGCTCGACGCCCATCAGTGGCCCAACCATTTGGAATTCGTGTGCAGCAAGTTTTGTCAGACACTAGGGTTTCTATAAGCGAGGTTGCATCTTTCCGTCCACCACCCCCCCCTTGGTATGACCCAAGCATTTCTTGTGATCTGCGGTTAACTGAATTCCAAAAGCCATATACTGCACCTCTAGTGTACCAACAGTGTTTCTTAGAAATCCTTAGAGTTCAAGGACTACCGGGTATTTTACACTGATGGTTCCAAAACGGGTAATGCTGTTGGAGCAGCCTTTGTTTCTGGGACCACCAGAAATGCTTTCCAGTTGTCTCCAATAGCATCTGTCTTCACATCTGAATTGTATGCGATTGTTGCCTCGCTTAAGCACATCAGAAAGTTCCGGATCAAGAAATCTCTCATATGCTCCGACTCTTTAAGTGCACTAATGTCTATCTGTGCTATAGGGCCTAAGAAACACCCGTTTATTGCAGATATTCATACGCTGTTACGAGAAATCCGGTCAGTAGGTGGACATGTTCAGTTCCTCTGGGTTCCAGGGCATAGTGGCATCACTGGAAATGAGCTTGCTGACAAAACTGCCCGAGAGGGTCCGTTCGAAGACAGAACTCGCATGCCTTTGCCCTTAAGTGACATTCGCCGTGAGATGTCCAAGAGTGTTGCGACAAAATGGTTGCGGCAATGGAAGAAATGTGAAGGTAACAAGCTTCATACTCTTCACCCTACTACAGATAAATTTCAGGACCATCGTCACCTCTCGCGTCATGACAGTGTATTGCTAACACGACTGCGCATTGGACATACACGCTTAACACACTCACATCTCCTAATGGGCAATGAATCTCCTACCTGCGAAACTTGTGATTCAGACCTTACAGTAATGCATCTCTTTGTTTGCAGGAAGCTCGAACCTTTCCTTAAACCACTTTTAGCACCACTAAGAAGATTTAACATTCCATTTCATCCGTGTTTGGTTTTAGGTCCTGAACCTCAGATTCCGCTCAAAGACTTATTCACGTTCCTTCAAAATAGTGGCCTCAAGTCACTTCTCTAATATACATGAACTTTTGGAGCCCTTTACACTCTATAGGCCTCATTACCCGTTTATGCATAAGCTAAACACAGCACATTAGTTTCACCCATATGCACTAACATACTACGTATTAATTAGCTAAACAGGACCTTGGCGCTATTTGGCCCTCGTGTTGCCCTTGCGCCATAAAACATCAAATCATCATCATATACCTAATTTGTTTTCAGAACTGCAAAAGCAATATTTCTGGTTTTTGACACCAATAAGCGTTTCGGTGGATTGACCGATAGGCGTATTGGTGCATGGGCATATTGGTCTATCGGTGTATGGGCCTACCCAGGCAGCACAAGATATTGTGCCAACATTGGTCTGAGCATGGTTAAGGTGGCCCCATATGGGCCCAGCTTAACCGGTCTAGAGCCAGCATTTCATCATGCTGGCTACATGACGGCAACATTGGCCATTTCTGCCAGCGTCCAACCAATATTGCGGCATCCCGGCTACATGACGGCAACATTGGCCGTTTCTGCCAGCGTTCAACCAATATCGCGGCATCCCGGCTACATGACGGCAACATTGGCCGTTTCTGCCAGCTTCCAAAAGATATTGCTGCATCCCGGCTACATGACGGCTACATGACTGCAACATTTGCCGTTTCTGCCAGCTTTCGAAAATATTGCTGCATCCCGGCTACATGACGGCTACACGACGGCAACATTTGCCGTTTCTGCAGCCAGCTTCTAAACGATATTGCTGAAAATATATGAAGTTCTATCCTCGGTATATCTAAAGGGTATCGGGCTCTGTTTTGCAACACCGAATGACGGCACTGCACCAGTCAAATCGCGGCAACATTGCCGGGATGCTTCTATATGTTCAAGCAATATTTAGACACAGAAGCATTTTTACCTTAACCATCAGACTTTAAAACCTTAATTGATTGATTGATGTTTCTTTCATCTTACAGGCGCCCGTTTCCGCTTGAGCGGCGTCGCCGTCGGCGTAACAGTAAAGCAACGGCGTAACGCTTTTTTGTGACACGCCACGAAAAAGCGTTTTGCCGTTGCGTTATGGCTACGCTGACAGTGACGGCGACTGTATTGGTAGCGGTAACGCGTCGGTATGACGCGTCGCCGTCGGCGTAACTGAGTGGTAATTGCGCCATCCCGACTACATGACGGCAACATTTGCCGTTTCTGCCAGCTTCCAAAAATATTGCTGCCTCCTGGCTACATGACGGCAACATTTTCTGTGTCTGCCAGCTTCTAAACAATATTGCTTCTGTGAGCAAGTCTTGCCATCTATTGTTGCGTAGAACAAATATTTATACTACTGTCACCTGTCGTACATTTTGATAAATAGATTGTTATACCTAACATGGTGCAGTCGACATTGCGAGCTGCATGGAAGACGCGCTTCATGCAATTGCAGGTTCTCGTTTCATTTCTAACACGGACATCAAGAGTGCATTCTTCACAATCAAAGTGAAAGACGACGACGTGCACAAAACAGCCTTTGTCACTCAAGATCACCACAAAGAGTTTATACGAATGCCTTTTGGGCTCACGAATGTACCGCCGGCCATGACAAGAGCCATCAAATTCTCATATTCGCACCTTTGCAAACTAGGTGTTGTCACCTACATCGACGACATTGCCTGCGCGCACAACAGTTTCGAAGACCCCACATCAAATGCCTCCGCGAGATCTTCAAGGCCACACGAAGCATGGGTTTCACACTCTCGCCGACCAAGTGTCTCTTCGCCTCGCCAACCATCACGCTCCTCGGAAGAGTCTTGACAACAGAAGGCATACAGCCAGACCCTGATCGCACATCTGCTGTATCTCGGTATGCTACACTGACGTCCATACATGAGGCTCGCAGCTTCCTTGGATTTGCGAACACGTTTCGCAAACATAGAGAGAACTTTGCAGTGATTGCAAGACTGCTTACTGAACTTCTGAAAAAAAACCACGAGCAAAGAAAAGAACAAAGAAACGCCCACTCAAGCACTTCAGCTTCTCCTCGACAAAACTCAGCAGGAATCCTTTGAGTCACTCAAGATGAAGATCACTTCGCTGCCAGTTCTGTCCTTCTTCAAGCAAGAATGTCAGACGTATGTTGAGACAGATGCGTCGTATGAAGGTCTTGGAGCCTGCCTCTCGCAGGACCAGAGAGGCAAGAGATGTGTCATCAAATATGCCAGCAGATCCCTCAAAGACACAGAAAAGAGGTACCACATGAATGAGCTTGAATGTACTGCTGTACATTTGGCTGTGACCGAAAAGTTCATGGTCATGATGGTCATGATGGTCACTGCACAAGTTTGTGCTCATCAGTGACAATTTCACAGTGGCGTATTCAGTGACCAAAGCCAAGCTAAACCGCAAGTTCGCATGCTACATTGTTGACCTGGCAGCCTTCGACTTCACCGCCCTTCACAGGCCAGGCAAAGAAAACGTCATCTTTGACCATTTGTCCCGCTACCCTCCCCCTGCCCAAGCATGTCTCGCCGTTCTAACATCACAAGATTCAGAGCTTGTTCGCACTCAGCAGACTGATGAGTACTGCCGCCAAGTCTTTGACAAGCTACAGAAACAGCCCGACACTCATCATCTGAAGCAAGTTCATAACTCCTTCAAGTTATCAAACTCGGTGCTAACTCACGTAAAAACAATTGGAGGCCACGGGAAAGAACAACTCGTCCTTCCCTTTGCATTGCGCTCCACAGTACTCCGCCTTTGTTATGATGAGAGTGGCCATCTGAACAGTGAGAAAACGCTCGAACGAGTACGCTCGAGGTACTTGTGGTCAACACAACGCAAAGACGTCGGAGCCTACGTTCGGGGCTGTGAAGTATGTCAACGAACAAACCGTCGAACCACACTCGCAAATGGAAAATTGGGAGCTCTTCCGATTCCCGCAACGCCATGTGCATCTCAGGCGATCATATGTTGTCTCACTGCCCCAGACAGAGGCCGGAAACACCCACTTGTTCGTACAGATTGATCACGTCACTCGTTACCTTCTAGCAAAAGCCACATGTTCGTTGTCGGCAGCAGATGTCATCGAAACCATCGAACAATTGATGTCATTCAACGTTTTGGACCGCCATGCGTGTACATTTCCAACTATGGACCCGCATTTGCCAGCCACACAACAGAGCAGTTCTTTAAGAAGTATGGCATCGAGCGCCATTTCACACCTCCATACACCCCACAAGCAAACAGAGTTGTCGAAAGGGCCAATGCGACCTTGGTGAACACGCTGAAGAAACTCGCTTTCAGGAACCTGCAGAAATGGGATCAGCACTTGCCCAATGCATTGTTGGCAATCAACATCACAGAGCAAAGCTCCACAGGAAACGCTCCATTTTTTCTTTTGTATGGGTATCAGCCTCACCTCCCGAGGGAACTTCACATCGGAACTATAACATCCGATGGCTCCCGCGAGAATCAACTCAACATTTTGCACGTAGCACCTGCATCGCAGCGACCACAAGTTCCATCCCGGAGGCGTGGTACTCTACAACTGGCCGCAAGCCAGTGATCACAAACTAACACCACCCTTTAAAGGTCAATTCGAAGTCATCCGCCCCGTGGTACAGTGTGCTACCTCATCCGAAACGTCGGTCGTACAGAAGACAAGATCGTCCACGTCCAGACCTTGAAGCACTTCGAAGGTCGACCACAGCTGAACCTGGACCTGGACACATCCACGGAGCAGGAGGAAACACCGCCCCTCCCAACCAAAGTGAGCCACCCAAGACGTGCTGCAAGACGTCCATGTCACCTTGAGACTATGACACTGACTTTTGAACAAAAGAAAAATAATTGCTTGCAACGTCTCAATAAGGGCCATATGTGCCAGTGTTTTTGTGCTAATTAGCCATTTCTCGCTTTTTTTTTAACGGCCATATGTGAGCAAGTGTCGCCATCTATTGTTGTATAGAACAAATATTGTTATACCCAACACTGAAATATTTGAAGTTCTATATCCTTGGCATATCGGGCTCCGTCTTGCGATTCTGAATGACGGCACTGCACCAGTCAAATCGCGGCAACATCCCTGGGATGCTGCCATGTTCTAGCAATATTTAGACACAGATTCTTGCCTATGAAACCTTAATTGATTGATGTTTCTTTCATTTTTGTTTAGTGCAGTCTCTCTCTTAGCATATATATTGCATGCTCTCTCAGCGATAGGATGGGAATAAAATAATCAAAGCGATGCAGGCGAGAGCGCACTGTCGCAACCTTGTTTAGGAATGACACCGGTTCTTGTCTCATTGTATCGCAGTTAAAAAGCGGCATCCTAAATCTCAATCAATCCTGTGTTGTGGGACAAACATTCTTCTCCGAGAAGACTGCGTTTCGCTTAGCCATGTGCTCGAGCAGAATGGCAAGACATGAGTTGCACTGAATGATAGAGGGGTATCGCATCTCCCATAGGAGCTTCCGTACAACCAAATTTAATGCGAGCTTTTGCCACTGGGAGGCGATGGTCTGAATGTGCGCATAACTCTTCTAGAAAGAGGTCATTGCTTGTCGATCAAAATAAACACACAATTCTCTTTCAAGATGGCCACCGTGGGCCCGAAATGTTGTCATGACGGGTGCCCAAGGATGTTTAAAAATATAGGCAGAACCTGGCATCCGCCTTCTCTCTGCAAAATGTAACGAAAATCACGTGGCCAGAAAATGTGCAAAATTTTTCGATTACTAGGAAGTCTTTGTCAACGTGGGCGCTATCATTTTTTATCGGGCAAACAAAAGGGTTGCCATAGCATTTCTATGTTAACGCAATGGTTTGTCTGCTAGAAAATGGCACCACGTCCAGTGTCTCTTCAAAGCATAGAATGTATCTTTTACTTTTGCCACTTGTCACTTTTGCGTACCAGCCTGTATGCAAACCCAAGACAGGGCCTTAGTTTAGTGGTCATTCGGCTTCTACTTTTGACGATTTTGACGCGTTTTGACACACAAGGACGCACCAGGCGCACTCTTATATGTTGTCACTACGTCTTTAGCTTGTCGAGCTTGCAGCTGTCGCCTTGGCAAGTCGTTTGGAAATGCAGGGTTCCCAAATTGGCTGAAGTGAGCTTCGTCCGCACTCGACCAAAAACTAGCACTGAGACGGCCGACCGATGCAGCATGAGTGCAGACCATGTGGAGGAAAACGCAAACACCCAGCGCTTACCGGGCTTATGCATCGTGATGTGATCAGTGTTTTTGTGTGTTTTAACATCCTTGCTGGTGATGGAGATGACAACAGCTAGGTAAAAAGGGTGGATCCACTGGTGTCGTTAGGCTGCGGGCCGGTTTGGTTTCGTCAAGGTGCCGGCATTCCTTCAACTTTTGTCCCATCTTTTGCACCGTTTTATATTTATGTCGCGCCGGCGTGCCTTAATGATTCCGTTAACTGTCATGGCATTGCGAGACAACAGGTGTTTATACCCTTTTTCAGAGATGCCTTTAGAATGTGTCCAACCTTGTCAGCCTCTAATTAAATATTATTGTTGGCAAGTTTGCAAAGTGCCAACAATTTTATTTGTCTGTGCTCGGTAGACGAGGCACCCCTCGGAAAGTTGTCATCTTCGAACTGACAGGCCGAACACTAAGAAATTTGTCCTTAAAGCAGTCCCAGAGGAAGGCATCTTCACTGTCATCGTACCACATCATTCGGTGCCCTTCATATAAAAGTTGACGTTGGCCAGCTGAAGGGTGTTAGCCCACCAAGTAACAAGCCCCGCGTTACGCGATCGCTTGTTGAATCAATAAACATTTCTGTCCAACCATCCACAATTGTAAGTGCTTACACAGTCATAGTTGCAAAGCCAAAGGTGCGTTCAGTGCAAAGGTGCGAAACAAAGGTGCGTTCAGTTGGCGGCAAGTGATAATTGGTAGTGGCATTCTTGCAGAACACTGCGAGAACACTCACAGCTGATGGCCCAATCGGAGTCCATGTCGATGCAGAAGGCTTGTAGCAGGGATCATCGCACCTCCACCAAATAATATGCATCATTAAAAGGACACGCAGCACTGTTCACATATTCTGTATTCGCCACTTCTTTCACCTCTTTTACATCGTCTCTCCTTTTCTGTCCATGTATTTCTCGTTGCGTGAACTAAATGTAACAATATTGTTGAGGGGTTTTCTTTAGTCCTACTTAGATCATACAGAATAAAAAAAAAAGATTTATCTGTGGGATAACAAAACGTAGCAAATATGACTGTCATTACAATATTTTTAAATTTTTTTAAAAAGATTTTATTACGTTGGGGTGACGAGAGAGGTCCTTTTTTCGCTTGTGTGTGTGCGTTCCTAGTGCGAGTAGCTGTGCCGTTACCTAAAAGATAAAAATAGCTAACTCGCTTAAGCCTCCATCTTAAAAAATGAGTTTTTAATTATTCCTTACCACTAATAAAGTTACGTTACATCTTCACATTTGTCACCCCCAGCAAGATTTCTTGTTTTTTAGTACATGTACGCTTTGGGATCGCTTCTAGCATTAATGGAAGCAATCATAATAGCCAGCAGTCGACTGCGCACATATCTGTTTAGAAATATTCAGGCAAGCTGCATGTGCTCAATTGATCAGTATTACTGATTATACTCGTCTTCAGCTCAAGAGCCATAATGAGAAAATGTTCGGCTCCTCGTGGAGCATTTCTAATTTTCCCCTTCATAAAAATACTTTGGATACTTGTATATGCATGCATTTAAGATTGTTGGTTGCTATGTTGTCAGAACATGTTTTAAATGCGAAAAGCATCCTGTTTTGCTACGACAACCTAACCTTGTACGCGCTTCTTTCTGGTGTACATGAATTACATGCAAAACAAGATTTTTTTTTAACCTAACAAGCATCCATGCCTCCAGCCCAGCAAACGGCACCAAGCATTCTAATTTCGAAGGTGACAAGTGAGGCTCTCGGGGCTAATTAATCCTTCTGCATCAAAATTCTTCATCATGTGGCGGATAAGGTATGAAATGAAATTAAGAAACTATGCAATGCACAGAAATAGTGCAATGTGGTAAGCAACTAACAAATCATTGGAAAGGAAAGCACCCCCTCCCCTCCTCTCCTCTTCTTCCCCCCCCCCCCCCCTCCCCCAATTAAAGTTGCCTATATTCCTTCCTGGCTGCTAACCCAATCTGGAAGAATAACATAGGGCCAGATACGGTTTTAAAGAATGAAAAACCACAATGAGCATAAACAAACTGAGAAGAATGTGCAAACCACAACAATACTAGTCTTTTACTAAATTCCCCAGAGCTTGCTTGGTATGAATGTAGACGGGCAAGCGCCGACTGCTCGGTAAAGCCAGCGTCATGCAGCGGTGGCCTTGGCTGCTTACTCTCATAATCAAGCGCCTCGCGAACCAAGCGTGGCGATGCATGCGATTACAAGAGAAACCACTGTGTGCCACGCTGTACAACGCTGTCAGTATCGAGCGGTCGACGCTCGCCCGTTCACCTTTATATGGATCACGACTGCATCTTGTGGTGAAGTCCATGCTGCAAGATGACTGGAGGAAGAAAGGAGATGTCCTAACAGCATTGTAAACACTCATGGCCACCTGACTGTCAATATATCTTTCCAATTTCGTATATGCCGAGGATGCACCCTGCACTATTGTCACAATTTGGCGCGCCAGCACTATTCATGCTGCAATGTCCAGGCACCAGGTTAAAACGCAGTGAAGGAATCTTCACTGTGTGTTAGGCACTCAAATGTTAGCACTCACATGCTGGCAGTCCCAACAAAGGAGGTCATGCACAAATATCTCTCCTGTGGGCAGATTTGAATACTGCCTGAAGTACTCTCAATATAACGAATGTCTATTGTGATTATACACCAACTAATGTTTATAAACAAACTGGAGCGCCCCTAGCGGATGCCACCGCCACCGCCACCGGCGCCGCGCATGCGCGATGGGGGTGTGGGCAAGAAGCTCGCCGTCGCCCATAAACAAACCATTGAAATGCGATGTTGTCGGCGTCGGTGTGAGTCCCCCTGCCCTTTTTCGCGTTCGAATTGATGATTCTACATCTACAAATTACCGAGACTCGTTACACCGCAAAACTTCGCGTGAATAATCTGACATGTGGCGATTCATTCCGGATGGACCATATGTACGCTAAAGCCTGATTCGCATAATGAGATTTCGCTCGCAATTTTTGGTCGCGACGCCGCTCGGGCTGCAAAAGCGTGAACCGTAGCTGAGATGGTCGACGTTGATACTGAAAATCGCAAGAAATTGGACCAAGTGGATTAGGCATAACAAGTCGGTGATGGTCACTGGTAACAGTGATCAACATCTTGTATCTACTGTTTACATCGAGCCTGCTTACCAACCTTCAAACTTAGGTCTTTTGAGGCCTGCACTTACTTCTTATCGCAAGTACTGGGCCAACATTTGGTCTACGGGCCGGCGTCGTCTAAGAGAGTAGACGGCGAGCAGAAACATTTGAAAGAGCAGACGACAGTTCGAACGATCAGGCAGCCGTTTGAACTTAAAGACACACTGTACGTGGTCCGCAGGTGGTCCGCACAACTTGACGGTTTTCTAGCAAAAATATTGGAACAAAACAAATAAATCTGATGACCGCAAGTATCCGTGAATTCAACCCAAAGTGCTTCCCGCCCAAGCAATCGTTGTCCGACGGCGTCTGCTTTTCCCTTTTCACGGCACATATCCGGATTCTTGGACGAACCGAGCACGTGAAAACTGACCTTCAAACCTTTCTCGACACTTTTGGTACGACCCCAGTCGCGGCGGTTTGACGAGATGGCAGGTTTTTGTCTGGTTCCTTTCAAAACAACGCAGAAATACACGTCTGGCATGGGGACTTCTGCCCACAGCCCCAGACCTAAAGTGCGATCGACGCGCCACCACCGCGCTGTGACGTCGCAGAGCTGAGTTTGTGTATACTGCGTACCAAAGGTGCTCGGTGTCCATCAAAAGAACACAGGTGGTTGATAATAACCCTAAAAATTTGCTTGAGCGTGTCAGATATGCTTTGCATTGGTTTGGCATGTTCAGAATAAAATTTAATTGAGTTAAAAATAACAAGAGACTCTTCACAAGCTCGATCCTAAAAAAACAGGGATCACTCATAAATTCAATTACTTCCCCAAAAGGCTCAACAGCCTGTTCAAAGGTACAAATGTTGGTATTGGAAACAAAACAATTGCACACACACACAGAAAAAAAAGAAGTTAGCATGGGTTATTAACATTCAATAAAAAAAAACTTCACAGTATGGTTCAAATGTTGGTATTAAGAATAACACAGTCATGCACGATGAACAAAAGAGAAGCTGCCAATGGTAACTCACAAACTCAATAAAAACAAAGCTCAACAGTACAAAGGTTCAAATACTAGTGCTGGAAATAACATACACATGGGGAACAGCAAAGCTGGACCACTAGAAGCGAAACACAACCTGAATCCATCTGTGGGCATTACTGGACATGCAGAAGTGGGATGATGACATGCCCAGTTTTTTAATCGACCTTTAGGCACTGAACAGACTTTTTTGCATGTAGCAGCGGCCACTTCTTGTTGCTTGTCGTGAACCCATCACCTCTCCAAATGATAAGTAAAGAAGACATGACGGGCACGGAGAAAAAATCTCTCTTATTCGACATGATGGCTCCTTCAAAGTGACTTGGGAACACCTCATGGACGACAACTGCAGAGTTTTCAAGCATGAAACAGTCGCCTTTTCTCACTTTACGCTGAACGTTTCCAACCTCCACATGGCAGATGCTTCTTGCCTCTGACATTCTTCTGCTAATCTGGGCCAGAGGTTTGCTTGTGGAACGGAGCTTTTTTTTCATCCTGCCTCAGCAGCTCTCAAAACTGAAAGCGCTGAAGTCATCAAGAGGGCCATGTTTGAGACACTGTTCGGCCAGATGACTAAGAGTATGTACATTATAGACAAGCTGGTTCTGTCCATAGATTTCTCCAAACTGCTGAACGAAATACTTCAGCAGATCCTTTGCATAGTCATTGAACTCAATGTGCAGTTTTGGGGAAGCCAGTATACGTATCGCAGTGTGGAGCACAAGAAAATGCTCATACAACATGTCAGGAAGCAATTCGCGAAGCACGACTGGGCCGACATACAGGAGGAAGGTACGAAACTCTGCAGCCTTCCACCTGTCGAGCTCGTCTGTTCCCCTAGGTCGCCTTTGGAATTGGAGAGGAAAGTTCATAGCACAGGCTCGTAGGCTGTTATCAAGGCACACAAGATGCATGTAATCCGTTGGGAAGAATGCCACAAGATCCCCGTCCAGGCAGGTGAAGGGAGAGGTCCCCTTGTGGTGATGTTTGTCCTCCTGTGCGCGGAATGATGAGTCCGTACGAAGTGGTGAAGTCAGGTGTGGATATGTCACCTTCCCATCCATGTAGACACCTCTCACCGTGCAGAGCTCACAGGCATAGTAACCCGTGTGGCCAATAGTCGGCTTAACGAAACTTCTAGCTGGGGCATCGCAGATCATAGCCGAAAGGGTGACAGGAACATTGGTACCTTTGAAGATAAGGCCATCTTTTGTGAGCGCTTGTACCTCCTCCAGAAAAGGGCGTAGATAGGATTCCAGGCACGGGGTCTTTCCTTTGCCGCAGAATAAGCTCACGATGAAGGGAGCCGAGTCACCACAATTCGTAACCTTGCATGAGATGGGCCAGAAGCACACTTGCAAGCTCTTGAAAAGTGGCAGCCCATCAATATTGCCTTGCAAGATGACTTCACATGGCGCGGGAAGTTTCGTCAGCGCATCGCGAATTCCTTCTTCTAAACCGAAATGGACGAAGCCAACGTCGTTGATTCCTGTGGTTCGCTGCGTACCCATGAGGGTTTGCGGATCCCTTGGGACGTCTATGCCTTCTTCCCTGCAGAATGCGGGGAAGAAGGCATAGACGCACAAGTTTTTAACTTCTTAGAAAAAATTGATATTTTGCATCGACTTTAAACTACAATTTTTTTTAAGTTATATTTGATATTTTTATCCACTGCAATAATAAACCTTTAGTCTTATGATATTTACTCACACTGTGTTTGGCGCACTATGGCCTATGTTGCTGCTGCGCCAGAAAACCCCAAATTCATTCATTCATTGTGATCTCTGATGATTTTTGTGTTGTGCTTCCCTGTTTCATGAATTCGAACACCTGGGCCCGTTTGCTCGAAGCGCTAACTGCGGCTAAAGTTAGCCGCAGTACCTAGGAGAGGGATTTAGAAATCACGTGACTGGCTCGGTAGGGATGCAAGGAAACATGGCGGTGCCCAGGTGAGTGAGCGCCGCTCGCTTTGGAACTAATATGTCGTTGTAGCTGCAATATCGGGCGCGATAGTCAGCAATGAATGGTGCAGGAGGCTTTCGCTTTGCCTTACCTCACTTAAATCGCATAGCATGAGCAATGACCTCGCCGCATTTTTTAGCCGTTTTCGAGCCCAGTCACTGGGTTTGAGGCTAGTCTCTCACCAGCATCTCTGCTAAGCCTAACCTAGTGGACTGGGATTTCAATAGGCGCAGCCTGTGCAGGCACAGTTTCAAACACTGCTGGCGGATAAATTCTTGTCTTTTCTCGCTGTATTTTGTCTTTCATTGTGCATGAATTTTCCTGAGGACATTGAGAAAGCATTGTATCACATTTGAAAAAACAAAAAATCAAAAAAAGAACCGTAAACTATTTTTGTTGGGTACGCACGTGACAGAATGAATGCAACTAAAATGTTAGTTGTCCTTTTTTTATTTTAAGTTTTGACGGCGCCGCCCGATTAGCCGTGTGTCAAATGACAGAGTGCTTAGCTGTCCAAAATAATTTACAAGAGAACATAGCTGAAAGACGTGCATTTTCACGCTCACAAATAACGGGTTTACAGATGGACAGCATTCAAACAATATATTGTATGTACCACACGATGCAGTATTATCTGAAACAAATTTTTTGGAGAAAGATCTCAAATAACACAGTCACAGTCGACGACAGTCGCATCTTGACGATCGGAGGGAATCCAAGATGACTTCATTTTGGGGCACGTTTTTGGGGAGAGCTTCTTTTTTTCACACCAGCACCGAGGCAAAGGAACGGGCATGACTGGCTCCAACTGGAACAACTATTTTTGACTGACTGAGAAGGACTCTATGCGGATTATCTCTGGGAGGGGGCCGTTCGACGTTCTTCCCCATCTTCGTTTCCCGTGAATGTTGAGGAGAAACGCTTGAATGACAGGCGCTTACCCCTATTTATCGCAGCAAAAGATAACACAGAAAGGGTACGCAGCATGCATCAGAAAAATTAAGTGGAAACTTTCAAGAGGGCAGAAAAGGTTGAATGCAAAACTGCAAAACATAGGTAGAGAATCGCGCTGAGTGGGTTTCCACAGTCCAGGAGTGTTGCAGAAAATTTCTAGCCCATAGGGGGCGCAAGAGTCGCACCAGCCGCATCAGCATCAGCAACATGGCGGCGGCCTAGGAGCGTTTTCAGGAAAGGTGTATAGTATATGCCGTAAAGCGCATTTCGTGCTTGATCGCTGTTTTCTATCGAAGAAGTTTTTGAACTTTTCTGTCCATCCTGTGGGGCTAGTTATAGGCCTATTGCTTTGACTAGCTGCTTTGGAAAGACTCTTGAAACAAACATCTGGATGTGAACCAATGTGGGTATCGTTCGTCTCGGTCCACTCTTGACCATTTAGTACGGCTGGAGACAGTCGTGCGTGAGGCCTTCGTTCATAGACAACATTGCCTATCTGTATTTTTTGACCTCGAAAGAGCCTACGATACAGCCTGGCGCTTTGGCACACTAAGGGACTTGTATGATCTGGGTATTCGCGGTCGAATGCTTCGTACCATTGAGAGCTACCTCAGCAGGCGTACCTTTCGTGTTCAGATAGGAACAACTTTATCTAAAGTGTTTGTCCAGGAAAATGGAGTCCCTCAGGGAGGCGTTCTTAGTGTCACATTGTTTATTGTCAAAATGAACTCCCTTGCATTGGCTATCCCCCCATCGGTGCAATATTCACTCTATGTAGAGGACCTTCAGATCTCTGTGTCCTCTTGCAATCTGTCACTGTGTGAGCGACGAATTCAGCTGACCATCAATAAGCTATCAACCTGGGCCAATCAAAATGGGTTTAAGTTTTCCTCAGATAAAACAGTGTGTGTGTGCATTCGGACACGCGGACTATTTCCAGAGCCGGTTCTAGCACTAAACAATGCCACAATTTCTGTGAAGCCTGAGTACAAGTTTCTGGGTCTTATATTCGACAGCAAACTAACCTTTGATGCCCATATTAAGAATCTAAGATTAAAAGCTCTCAAATCACTTAATATTCTTAAAGTCCTGTCCCACCGATCCTGGGGTTCTGACCGGACGTGCCTTTTGAGGATATATCGCTCGATAGTGCGATCACGACTGGACTATGGCAGTATTGTATAGGGTTCAGCTAGGCCTTCCACTCTAAAAATGCTTGACCCTATCCATCATCTTGGGTTGCGATTGGTGACGGGTGCCTTTCGCACGTCTCCTGTGCCAAGTCTGTATGCAGAGGCCAACGAGCTGTCTCTTGAGAAGAGAAGATTTTCACTGGGCTTTATGTATTCCCTGAGAGTCAGGTCCATCTCTGATCACCCTGCGCGAATGGCTGTGGAAGACATGCGCTCTGAAAGGGTGTTTCAAAACAAAGCCACAACTGTGCCTCCTTTCTCTATGAGATTGAAAAGTGCCTGTGAGAACATGGGACTCGATTGGAGGCCTCCTGTAGTGCAGTCTACTGTTGCAGGAGCACCTTGGGAGCACCGTGTCATTAAGTGTGACCTGTCACTGACGCGATACAAGAAAGGTGATACTCCCAATGGTGTGTTTCTTCAGGAATTCTTTGCACTGCAAAGTCAGTATGGCGAATATGTAAGCTTCTACACAGATGGTACAAAGACTGAATCTGCTGTTGGGTGTTCAATGATTGGCCCGACAGTTCAACTTGTTAGGCGAATCAACTCCTCTGCTTCTATTTTCACAGCAGAGCTCTATGGTCTGCTTGTAACCATAAGCTACATACTCGATAAGAAGCTGCCTCGCTCCATCGTATACACTGACTCCCTCAGTGCATTGCGTGCACTGTCTTCACTGACACCCCTCAAGCACTTCCTGCTTCTTCAACTGCGAAATAAGGTTGTTGCTGCCTCAAGACAGGGAAACGAAATTATATTTTGCTGGATTCCCAGCCACGTGGGCATTCCGGGTAATGAGGCTGCAGATCGCGCAGCAAGTACTTGCGTGAAGCTAACAATATATCTCCACGACATTCCTTATGCAGACTACAAAGCCCGTCTCAGGTATCACGTATAGTCCAAATGGCAGGCTGAATGGGATCAAGAAATCGGCAACAAGTTGCGCATGATCAAACCTCTTTTGAGCGAATGGCAGAGTGCACGCCAGCATGAACGTTTTTTTTGAGGTTGTCCTTTGCCGGCTCAGGATTGGTCACACTCATCTGACTCATGGCTACCTCCTTTGTGGGGAAGATGCCCCCACTTGTGAGCAGTGTGACAATGCCTTAAGCATTCTACATATTCTAGTAGAATGTCCTGCTTATCATGAAGAACGTCTTTTGTATTTTTCGCAACTGTATCAAGAACAAGTCCCACTACATCCAGCTCTGCTCTTAAGTGATGATTCTCTTGTGACACACACTAATGTTTTCAAATTTTTAGATAGTATTGGCCTTCTACACCGATTGTAGCTTTCTTAACCTACAGATCATGCCCATCGCTCTTCTACCTTTTGGTACCCCATTACCATCTTTTATCTAATCACTGGCTACTAAAGCCTCTTTCTTCTCTCCTTTTCCAGCAATAGTCTTGTTTTTGGCGCTCTATAGCCGTAGTAGCTTTTGCGCCATAAACACGAAATCAACCAAATCAACCAACCAACATTTGTGAGAATGTTGCCCACTGCACTAATTGCAATGGACCTCACCCTACTTATTATCGCGGCTGTCCTGTCTGGAAGCAAGAAAAAGAAATCATTGCTATCAAAGTCAAAGAAAACATCAGTTATATCGAAGCCAAGAAACGGTATTCCTTCATGTTGAAGGGATCGTACGCCGACGTGGCGCGCAGGGGTCTTGCGCCATGTTCAGTATCGAGGGCTACCCAGGTCTCACCTGAGGTTCTGGAGGCAGCCCTCCGGGCCCCACTCCCCCAGCTAGGGCAGCAGTGCCCCCCTCCTCCTGGAGGAAGTGCACGGGCTGCTTCGCTGGTTCCAGACAGGCCGGCAACTGCCGCACCTGTCCGCACGTCGCGGTCCTCTTCCGGGGAGAAGGGGCGAAACTCCCGCCCGACCTCCTTAGAGAGGACCTCCTCTTCGAAAGAGCGGCACAACCCTCATGCCGCTTCCCCAGTACCCAAGGGGCCGGAAGGAGCAGAGTTGAAAGACACTCTGCCCAACACCTCCGCTGCCTCTTCGGCTGGTCGTGGCCGGGGCATGCCACCCCGTGCAACGAACCAGCCAAAACCTTTAGGTAAAGACTCGCCTCCAGAAGTGGATGTGATGGATGTTGCCTCTGAGTCACCCACTCTTGCATCCGACCAGGATGACATGGAGTGGCAGACTCCGAAGTCCAAAGGGAAAAAAGCCAGTGGTCCCTCCCAAATAACCATTAATTTAATACTCAATTTTTTCATTGCCTCTTATTTTAATTTTACATTTTACCTTTTTAGATAAATGAAGAATTTGCATTTTATGCAGTGGAACTGTCGTGGTCTTTTACCTAATATTGATGACGTTAATTATTTTATGGATGATCTTCGGCCTATTGCCCTTTCATTACAAGAAACTCATCTTCAAGCTCGTCACACACAGATTTTAAGGCGTCAAGTTTTTCGTTAAGATCGTTTTAATTCCACTTCTGGGGGCGTGGCAGTGATTGTGCAGAGCGGGGTTGCCTGCTCCGAGGTCCCACTGTGCACCCCACTGGAAGCCTTAGAGGTACGTGTTCTTTTAGACCGTCTTATAACAGTTGTTTCTATATATTTGCCTCCAAATGTTCCCCTGCATCTCCATGACCTACAGGGACTTGTGGGACAACTCCCTCAACCCTTTTTAATTTTAGGTGATTTTAATGCCCATCATCCCATGTGGGGCAGTGCTCGTCTCGATTCTCGAGGCAGAGTAATTGAACGGTTTTTATTATCATCTCAATTATGTCTCTTTAATAGTAGAGAGCCTACATTTTTTAGTTCGGCTCACAATTCATTTACATCTATTGATTTATCTATTGCATCACCTTCATTAGTGTCTTGTTTTTCTTGGCAGGTTCTTAATAACCCTTTTGGGAGTGACCACTTTCCTATTGTTTTAGAGAGCGACATTTTTCTTTCCACCCTTTTAAAACGAATGCCTCGGTGGAAGTTGGACAAGGCAGATTGGTCTCTTTTTAAGTTAAACTCCACGTTGGATACATCCCTGTTTTCCTCCATGACTGCGGATGAGGCCACATTGTATATTACAGAGCAGATAATAAACGCCGCTCAGCAGTCAATTCCCCAAACTACCGGTACTCTGCCACGCAAGTGCAAACCTTGGTGGAATAAGGAGTGTGCCATTACACGCACGGACCAAAATAAGGCATGGGGCAAGTTCAGGTGGTATCCCACCTCAAGAAACCTGGTAGAGTTTAAGAAACGAAAAGCCAAAGCCCGGTGGACCCGTAAGCGATCGAAGCAGAAAACCTGGATGAAATATGTGTCATCTCTGAGCAGCTTTGTAACTGCTAAGGAGGTCTGGGATAGATTCAAGAAAATCAAAAGGGTCTATAGGGGTTTTACGATTCCCATTTTCAACCCTCTATCTGCATCACTGAAAGATACGGCTAACATCCTTCGGGAGTACTTCTATTCTGCGTCCAGCTCCTCTAGTTATTCCGATTCCTTCAAGTTGTTTAAACGACGTGCAGAGCAACCTAATATAGTCGCAACGGGATCAAATGCCCTACCTTATAATCAGCCTTTCACACAGTGGGAGCTAGAGAGTGCCCTTCATATCAAAAAGATCTCTGCTCGTGGACCTGATGGACTGCATTATGAAATGCTACGTAATCTCTCTACAGAGTCTCTTGAATCCCTTCTTAATTTTTTTAATTCCTCTTGGGAAAGGGCTTGTTTTCCAGCGGCTTGGAAACGGGCACACATTATCCCTCTCCTGAAGCCAGGTAAGGATCCATCTCTGCCCTCTAGTTACCATCCGATCGCTTTAACCAGCTGTCTAGGGAAAACTTATGAAAGACTGATAAACAGGCGGCTGGTGTACGTTCTAGAAAAGGAAAGCATTTTGGATAACAATCAGTGCGGTTTCCGTAGAGGACGATCGACCTTGGATCATTTGGTGCGCTTAGAAACGGTCATACGTGAAGCATTCGTGAATAGGCAGAATTGTGTGTCAGTCTTTTTTGATTTAGAAAAAGCCTACGATAAGGCATGGAGATACGGCATCCTCCAAGACCTTTATGGCTATGGAATTCGCGGTCAAATGCTACAGTGCATAAAAGATTTCTTAACAGGGAGAACGTTTCAGGTTCGACTTGGGACCGTATTGTCGGATCCGTTCGTTCAGGAAAACGGCGTTCCCCAGGGAGATATTCTGAGCGTTACACTTTTTATAATCAAAATGAATTCTCTCGCCCAGGTTTTGCCCCCGTCCATTCCATACTCGCTTTATGTTGACGATATCCAGATTTCAGCGTCGTCGTGCAATCTTTCGAGCTGTGAGCGCCAGCTACAGCTTGCCATAAATAAGCTTGCCAAGTGGGCAGATGAAAATGGTTTTAAGTTTTCTCCTGAGAAAAGCGTCTGCGTCCCATTTTCACTACGCCGTGGTCTGTCGCCAGAACGATCCCTGAAACTGCAAAGAACCTGCATCCTTGTCAAAGAGCACAAGTTCTTAGGTGTCACCTTTGACAAAAAGCTCAATTTTATTTCGCACCTGAAGTCACTCAAAGAAAAATGTCTCATAACCGCAAATATTCTAAAAGTCTTAGCCCCTAAAAACTGGGGATCTGACAGAAAATGCCTTCTACGTCTGTACAACGCTCTTGTTCGATCCCGTCTCGACTATGGGGCTCCAGTTTATGGTTCTGCACGACCGTCTGTGCTCAAGATGTTGGATCCAGTCCATCACCTCGGATTGCGACTCGCAACAGGTGCTTTTCGGACGTCCCCGGTCCTCAGCGTGTATGCTGAATCAAATGAGATGTCACTCGAGAAAAGACGCCAACATCTAAGCTTAACATATATTACTACAAGATACTTGCGAACCGTAATCATCCAACTTACCACTCACTCCAAAAATCTAGATTTTGCCGCCTCTTTGAGAATAAGCCAAGCATCGTAAGACCCTTGAGTTTTCGAGTACAGCAATTTTGTTCCTCACTTGATCTTTGTTTGGACGAAGTTAGTCTTATGCAGAATGTAGACTGTGTTGCCCCTGGGACATAGTGCCAATTGCTTGTGACTGGACTCTCACAAGGTTTAATAAGCATAGCGTCTCTGCCCTTATCATCCAACAGGAATTTTCTGAGCTTGAGAAGAAGTATGAAGGTTACACGCATTTTTACACTGATGGTGCTAAGACGTCGTCATTTGTTGGCAGTGCCGTGCATTCTGATTGTTTTATTAAAGCGAAACGTCTAAATACTTTCTCCAGCATTTTTACAGCTGAACTTTATGCAATATCTATGGCCATAGATTATATTCTACGGGCTAAAATAAAGCAGGCTGTCCTATTTGTAGACTCTCAGAGTGCTGTTACCGCAATATGCTCTTTGAGAGTTACTAAAAATATTCTGGTGCAGCAACTACGAAACAAGCTTAATAAAGCTGTACATGGAGGCCTAAACATAAAATTTTGTTGGGTACCCAGTCATATGGGAATAAAAGGTAACGAGGAAGCAGACAGACTCGCTACATCATCAGGTAATCTTCCCCTGTCTCACGCCTGTTTGCCATACCAAGATATTAAACCTCTAACAAAGTCATCCCTTGTTCGTTTATGGCAGTCTGAATGGAACATGGAGTGCAACAATAAACTTCATATTACCAAGCCGGTTCTTGGGCTCTGGGAGAGCTCCTCTCACAGCAACCGATTCCATGAAGTATTGTTGTGTCGTCTTCGAATCGGTCATTCTTACATATCGCACAAATATCTTCTTAGTGGGTAGAACCCACCGGTATGTGAACATTGTGGGGATACACTTACCGTCATGCATATCTTGTGGCTCTGTCCAGCTTTGGACAATGAACGTCGTACTCACTTTCCTGAATTGTTTCATTTCCAAATCCCATTCCATCCTGCTCTTTTACTGGGAGTATATCCCCTGATCCCATTTGACCGTGTGTTGACTTTTATTACTAACGCAGGTTTCATTAATCAGATCTAGTTCTGCATAGCTACTTATTATTTTGTAGCATAGTAACAACCACGGCTTGTTTTCTTTTTAATTTTGTTTGGCGCAGTATGGCCTCCGTAGCTGTTGTGCCATAAAACCCCCAAACAACAACATTATCAAGAGACTAGCAAGGTTGTCCGACAAAGAAACCACAAAAAAACGCATAGGAAAGAGAGTTCCGCTACTGTGTACACTCCATAAGCGGGTAAGCTAAAGCAGTGGTTCTCAATCCGTGGTCCGCAAACCCCAACTTATTAGTAAAGCCTGGCAATAAGACATGTATATAATCAAGAAACACCACACTTTTGTGTTTTTTTTCTTCTGCCTGGGCCAATAAAAAAAAGTTTCCTTTAAACTAGCATTTAGATGCATTTATCATTTCTGTCATAATAATGTGCCAATCCCAAAGAGGGTCCTAATAGATAGTTGTTTGTGAACCACTGTGCCAGGGTTTAGTTTATATTGTAAAAGGAATTTGGCCTGTTGCAGCAGCGCAAGGTTAGAGACTGTCAATGATGTTTGCTTGAACATCTCAGAAGACAAGATTTTTTACCCACGGTGCGATTGTCCTTACATTTTAGCATGTTTTTTGTATTAGAGACAGCTGACGTACAATGTTTCAGAATTTGCTGCCACGCCAGCATTCTGCACAGCAGGCAGTGCTGCAGGTTCAAGGTCAGCAGCCAGGGCATGGGCAGCTGGGGGAGGGGGGGAAGTGGCAGAGGAGGGCCACCAGCCAGGGCAGGGGCAGCAGCCACCCTAGGAAGGACCGCACCCAAGGGAGGAGCAGCAACCAGGGTAGGGACCGCTCTTAAGGTAGGGTGAGGAGCCAAGGCATGGGCAGCTGCCAGGGGAGGGTTCATAGCTGGGGCAGGGGCATTCACCAGGCGTAGGTCGTCGGCCTCGACTTGAGCAGCACCTGGGGAAGGTGGGGCTTCGACATGGCACCTGCAGTCCTTTCGTCACCTGCAGAAGGCATCAAACAATGAATAAGGCCTTTGTTCTTATATAAGAGTTTATAACACCATACCTTTCACCAGGCATTCCACTTTATGACTACCTCTTGTAGGTTGGGGTTCAGCTGCTTCAGTTGGCGAGCTTCCTTTTCCAACACCGACACTCGCCTCTGTGCATGCTCGTACTTCTCTTTTACAAGTTCCAACTCGCTTTTCTCCAAGTTCGTTACACTCTTTCTTTTCATCTCCAGGATCTTCATCAGGTCAGGCTTGCTTGCTGTGGTTTGCCTCTCTTTGATGTGTTTCTGAAATTGACCAGATGTTGCTCATTTGTTTCATACACACAGATCTGCATTGAGCAACGTAGCATCATAGCTACCTTCTGCACTTTGACATTTTCGTTCTCCGTGGTTGAAGAGTTATCCTCAGAATAGTCAGAACCCATCTATTACCTTCCGGACACGCAGTCGTCCCTCCTTCATCTTGGATTTCAGATTCTCTTCGGAGGCTAAGGATGATGAAATATATCAGCCTGAAATAAAGCAGATCGCTTGTAAAAGCTTCGACTGACTATAATAACTAAAAAAACAGCTGTTAAAAACCTTACTGGTAGGGTTGTTAAGATTCCACAAAAAGTATGTTTTTTTAGATGGCAAATTTTTTTGTTTCTCTGGACAACTGTTTATATTAATTTTGATAAGATAATTTTTTGTTTAGAAAGCCCACTGACAAAACCTTTTGGCTTTGTCTCTCTACCAACATTTGGGTTTTACAACGTCAAGCTACTCAGTAATTCTCGAAGATGGGTCTTGAGAACCCTTGGTCTCCACGAAGGCACTTTGGGCTACCGCGGAGCTCCGGCATGCAATGTCCAGCCATGACTCATTCACAATCCCGGAAACCCCAAAAACTGAAGAAGGGCACCTGCCTTCACTCTTCCTCTCATTTTCTTCCCCACAGACGTGCTCCTGTTACCCGTACCTCCACCCCCTCCCCTCTGCATGTGGTCCTCATCACCTCCGCCAGTTCAAAAGGGGTCCGCCACCACTGATCTTTATTGTAAAAGGGTGGATCGCACATCAGGAGCCCCTCGGCGGCACCACCAGCGGTTATTGCTTGTCACCAGGCAAGACACGCAAATCCATGGAAAAAACACACGAAAGTAGGAATATTGAAGCTTGTATGCGGTGCTCGAAGGCAAGCATTTGTCGAGTGTTTAACCCGACGCCGGCACCTACTGTGCCGGCGTCGCTTGCTTCAGTTGCCAAATAAATGACTTGTTTGTCACAGGAACGACACGCTCGTTTTAGTTTGTCGCCGGAGCCCTCACTGCAGTTCAAAGCAAAAGCTTGCTTGACAAGTACTCAGTACAAGCGCTTGAAACGATGCGAATGTCCCCAGTAAAGGCCTTCTAACTTACCGTTTGTTAAGCTCTGATGACTTCGAGATCACAAACAACTCCACATTGACTCTAGGCAACCCTTAGGTCAGTGAATCGCGTCGCAGTTTACGCTCGACAAAGTCGCAACCCTTGACCCTCAAGCACAAAACATTTTTTTAAAATAGATTCGTATTCTAACGCATATGATATTTGCACCCAGAATATTAACTGTCATTCTTCGAAAACACAATAAAAGTTTCATCGTCGAGAAAAACCTACTAAGGTTCGAAGTGGCAGTTTTTCCAGTTTCTCCCGTAGCGTCCCATGCATTACATGGTGTCAAGCGACGGCTGCCGATTGTGGCGCTCGACCTTAGCAAGACAATCCGCGATCCAGCCTACAACCCTTATGGACGTCCAGGAACAAAAAAAATTCACAACTTCTTCACAATACAGTGCGAGTGACATCCATAAATAGAATGTTATACAAAACGCCAATGTAAGGCGAGTTCCCCCATACAATTTAGGGATCGCGCCCAAATGCTGTTTTCTAGTAGCGAGTGAACTCGCCTCGGGCGGAGACGACCTCGGACATCCTCCGTGGCATTGACGCGTAAAGAGCGTTCTCTATTGTTGTGGATTTTAAGTGTTCCCACTCACGCAGCACCGCTTCCCACAGACAGTCCGCGCTGGCGCTGTGAAAGGTCTGATGGGCCATTTGTTTTTTCATTATTCCCCAGACGTTTTGTATGGGGTTCATATCGGCACCTTTAGGCGGCCAGTCCAGCTCCATTATACAACTGTCATCTAGAAGTTCTCGAACAATCCGGGACGTGTGTATGGGACTCCGGTCCTGCTGAAACGTGAAGCACCCGTCAGGGAAAGGTCCTCCGAGGATATACGGGAAGAGGACTTGATCGATGATCTCTGCGTAGGCCCGAGACGTCGGGCTCCCGTCTATCCTCACAAGGGGACCTAGTCCCTGACAGGTTAGCACACCCCAAACGTTAACAGCGCAGCGCCCACTTGCAGCCACGTGCTGCACGTAGTCCGGGTTGTGCCTCCAAATAAAGGCTGAATATTTGATGGTCATGCTCAGTGGACAAGTCAGGACGACAACACAAACCACTACAAATCGCACACAACGCGGAACTCGCACCGGAACCTATTCATTTCTACGTCTCGATTTACGAAATGCTTAAAATAAAATTACCGTACCTGCAAAGAGCAAAGCCTGATCCACTAGTTGTAGTGGTGTTTTATAATGTTGGCGTACCCCACCTCCCTATTGTGCTTAAATATCCCTGTGAACTCTGAGCCTAATAAAGAAATACAAAAGCTGTTTTTATTTTGCGTTTCAAGTCAAAGAACGACGCGTGCCTTTGTCTTACACGCTGCTACGCTGTACACTCGTCGATCTCGAAGATCTTTTGCGGTGATGTTTGTTTAAAATATTTCACTGGGCACAATCATTGTGGCTGCACATGAAATACTGTTCTTTCATTTAAGTATCTAAGAAGTATTAATGAATGTTCCCTCTCATCTACACCAATAGAGTGTCTTTTGACGATCGCAGTCCAAAGTGTAATACCGCTCTCGTCGTTCTGAAGCGATTCAAAAGTATAATCCACGCTCGCGCCTTGGAGTGGCAAATGCTACCTCGCACCTACATGCGCAGAAAGATACCAACAAAAAACGCTTCGAATCTGCGCCAAATTGACCAACGAAATATTCCGATAAGATCGAACGCCGGGAAATGCAGAAATACACGGTAAATTTTTATAATAAATTGAGATATTTCTAAAATAACCTTTTGTTCTGTGTTCAACGGTTAAAATTATTCTTGGCGTCTTCCATTCAAACCCCTCACGTTTTGTGGTACAATACGCGACTAGTGAGCCCGTGTACGAGAAGCCTGCTCCGTGCAGTCCTAGGAGAAAAATGACAGCATGCAGCAGTCAGCTTTCAGAACGCCGCTCTTTTTTTCTAACACCCTCGTGTGTGTGTTCCTCTGCGTCTAGTCCTTATGCTTCCCAAAAAAAAAACCCTTTCAACACCGCGCCAAAACCCTCGACAGCTTTCATACCGGGTGTAGCAGGGCCGCTATATCCTCTTCTGCTGATTCCATCGTATAGAAAAAGTACTTTCATCACTAAAAGCGACCTGGTCCTAGCAACTTTCCCAGGCCTCATGTCCTGAGCAAACGACAGCCGCTGCTGCTTGTGCCTCGCCGTTAATAATGGCTTCTGCGCTGTGATATAGTTTCCCCGAATGACCTAGCAAAGCAAGATAGGATATATGTGCTCAGTAGTTTCCCCGAATGACCTAGCAAAGCAAGATAGGATATATGTGCTCAGTAGTTTCCCCGAATGACCTAGCAAAGCAAGATAGGATATATGTGCTCAGTAGTTTCCCCGAATGACCTAGCAAAGCAGATAGGAATATGTGCTCAGTAGTTTCCCCGAATGACCTAGCAAAGCAAGATAGGATATATGTGCTCAGTAGTTTCCCCGAATGACCTAGCAAAGCAAGATAGGATATATGTGCTCAGTAGTTTCCCCGAATGACCTAGCAAAGCAAGATAGGATATATGTGCTCAGTAGTTTACCCGAATGACCTAGCCAAGCAAGATAGGTTATATGTGCTCAGTAGTTTCCCCGAATGACCTAGCAAAGCAAGATAGGATATATGTGCTCAGTAGTTTCCCCGAATGACTAGCAAAGCAAGACAGTATATATGTGCTCAGTAGTTCCCCGAATGACCTAGCAAAGCAAGATAGGATATATGTGCTCAGTAGGTTTCCCCGAATGACCTGCAAAGCAAGATAGGATATATGTGCTCAGTAGTTTCCCCGAATGACCTAGCAAAGCAAGATAGGATATGTGCTCAGTAGTTCCCCGAATGACCTAGCAAAGCAAGATAGGATATATGTGCTCAGTAGTTTCCCCGAATGACCTAGCAAAGCAAGATAGGAATATGTGCTCAGTAGTTTCCCCGAATGACCTAGCAAAGCAAGATAGGATATATGTGCTCAGTAGTTTCCCCGAATGACCTAGCAAAGCAAGATAGGATATATGTGCTCAGTAGTTCCCCGAATGACCTAGCAAAGCAAGATAGGATATATGTGCTCAGTAGTTTCCCCGAATGACCTAGCAAAGCAAGATAGGATATATGTGCTCAGTAGTTTCCCCGAATGACCTAGCAAAGCACGATAGGATATATGTGCTCAGTAGTTTCCCGAATGACTAGCAAAGCAAGATAGGATATATGTGCTCAGTAGTTTCCCCGAATGACCTAGCAAAGCAAGATAGGATATATGTGCTCAGTAGTTTCCCCGAATGACCTAGCAAAGCCGATAGGATATATGTGCTCAGTAGTTCACCGACTTTTAGACCTAGCAAAATGCAAGAATAGGTATTATGTGCTCAGGAGTTCCCGAATGACCTAGCAAAGCAAGAAGGATATATATGTGCTCAGTAGTTTAAGACGAAAATGAACCTGCAAAGCCAGAAGGATATATGTGATCAGTAGTTTCCCGAATACCTAGCAAAGCCGATAGGAACACATGTGCTCAGTAGTTTCCCCGAATGCCCTAGCAAAGCAAGATAGGATATATGATGCTCAGTAGTTTCCCGAATGAACTAGAAAGCAAGATAGATATATGGAACTCAGTAGTTTCCCCGAATGACCTAGCAAACCAAGATAGGATATAGTGCTCAGTAGTTTCCCGATATGACTAAGCAAAAGCAAGAATAGGATATATTATTTATTTTATTTATTCACAATACCTCAAAGGCCTTTCGGCATTACATGAGGGGGGGGGGGGGAGGGGTTGGGTGGAGGCAGGTTAGATACACAGAGTACAAAAAAATGCACGCATTCGTAAGTACGAGTATAAAACCCCCAAAACAAAAGTCACACTTTATAAGATGAATAAAGGTAAAATATCGACTGTACAACAGAAAGCAAAAATTGCATTTTATACGACGAAAACCGACTGCACAATTAGCTGATACATAACTTCAATCATCACGACAGAACATCCAGCACATCAGCTTGCAAAAGGTATCTGGCACCTATACTTTGCAAATGGCATCAAACACCCAATAGGTTACGACTATGAGTTGAACTATGAAACTTACTCTATGAAAATGGTTGTTAATTGCGAGCGAAATCTTGTTAGGTCTGAAATGCTGACAACATCTTCGGGAAGATCGTTCCAAAGTCTAACGGCGCGAGGCAAGCATGAGCTGTTAAATGACTGTGTAGACCCAAAAATGCGTTTGAAGCTTTTAGAGTTAAAAGTACGTGAATCTTTGTTAGTAGGTTCAAGAAGTGAAGTTCCTTGATTGGAGTAATACATTCTATGGATTAGGCATAATAGAGAAATCTTGCGTCGGGTTTCAAGGGCAGGGATAGAATAGTTTAATTTTATTAATGAAACGCTGTCGTAGCGAGAATACGAGGATGAGATAAAACGTGCTGCTCGATTTTGAATAGCTTCAATGTGTTTAATTAGGTAGGATTGGTGTGGGGCCCAAATGGAGGAAGCATACTCCAACTTGGGGCGAACATACGTTTCAAAGGCTAGTTTGCGGAGGTGAGGTGGAGCAGATTTCAGATTACGTTTTAGGTAGCCCAGGGTTCGGGATGCATTAGCAGTTATTGTGTTAATGTGGGAAACCCAAGAAAGATCTGAGGTTAGCTCGACGCCAAGGTACTTGTAAGCAGACGCAGAACCGATGGGCGAGTTACTGAGCCTGTAGGCAAAGTCGAGATTAGTATGTTTACGAGTAAAAGGAACAAGCTTACACTTCGCGATGTTAAGAGTCATTTGACATTTATGGCACCAACTAATTACCCGGTCAATATCATTTTGAAAGTGTAACTGATCGTTAGTATTATTAATTTGTCTGTATAGCACACAGTCATCGGCGAAAAGACGTAAACCTGATGTTATCGAAAGAGGAAGATCATTTATATAAATTAGGAATAAAAGCGGGCCGAGGACAGTTCCCTGGGGAACCCCCGACGTTACGTCAGCAAACTCAGATTTAAAATCACCCGCCGTCGTGAATTGTTTTCTAAGAAAAATGAAGTTACGAAGCCACGAGAGGGTTAGATCGTCTATATGAAGTGAGGACAGTTTAGATATTAGACGGCAGTGCGGCACGCGGTCGAACGCCTTGGAGAAGTCCAGAAAAATAGCATCTGTTTGGGTGTTAAGGTTCATGTTAGTATGAATTTCATGAGTAAATTCAAGCAGTTGAATTTCGCATGAAAACCCCTTGCGGAAACCATACTGGTATTTGTAAAAAAAGTTATGTTTCTCAAGATGACGCACAATGTTTGAAAATATGATATGTTCTAGTAATTTGGACACAATGCTTGTTATTGAGATTGGACGATAATTGTTAGGTGAACTTTTGTCGCCGCCCTTAAAGATCGGAACGATCCTCCCGATCTTCCAGTCGGAGGGAATAGAACCAGTAGATAATGATTGTTGAAAAAGTAAGCACAGTATATTGGATGAAATGTCAGCGGTATTTCGTAATATTTTGGAGTTAATATTGTCAATTCCTGCGGATGTTGAAATTTTGAGGTCATTAATAAGTTTTGAGATGCCTGCCGGCGAAATAGAGATGGGCTCCATAAAAGGGTAATCTACCTCTGGTACTAATGGGACGTTGTCAAGATTTTCAGCTGTGAAAACCGATGTGAAGAAATTATTGAGTGCAGTTGGGCAGCTGGCGTCCGGTATGGGTTGGCCAGAATCGCTAATTAGTGATATTTTGCTCTGATGGTCAGTTGGTGATACGTTCTTCCAAAATTTGTTTGGATTGTTTACCAGCAAAGTAGGAAGATCAACGTTGAAGTACTTTTCTTTCGATTTATTTAAACAATCTGTATATTCTTTTTCGCAGCAAGCGTACTCAGCCCATATCGCATCAGAGTTGAGTTTTCTAGCCTTTTGAAATACCCTCTTTTTCTTATTACGAATAACTTTTAATGCCTTATTGAACCAAGGTTTATCACTGTCCGAATGAATGGAAATGAGAGGGATATGGATGTCTATTAATTCAAGGAGCTTATTTTTGAACATATTCCAGTTAGTTTCAACACAACGGTCTTGAAAGCCGATATTAAAAGAGGAAAAAAAGGTTGAAAGCTTTTTGATAATTGTGTTGTAATCAGCTTTGCTGTAATCTCTTATGAGCTTAGTAGTGCGTTGCTTTCCTGGTGCAGATAAGTATAAACTAATATTTATTATTTTATGATCACTAAGCCCATCACTGCAGTTCAAAGGCCCCATCACATCGGGCGCAGTAGTTAAAACTAGATCTAGAATGTTGTCGCCACGAGTGTTAAAATCAATGACTTGCGTAAGGGTAAAATTCAGGCATATATCTAGAAAGTTTATTTCATATTTATCTTGGGATGTAAGTAATGACCAGTCGATGCCAGGGAAGTTGAAATCGCCTAATATAAACAAGTCAGAATTTGGATAATCATGATGAATACACGCCAAGTTATCATGAAATGAATCGCAGAAAGATGAGTCGCTATTCGGTGGTCTATAGCAAGCACAGATTATACTTTTCTTGAAGGAGGTGTGAACACATACCCACAAAATTTCATGGTTCTTATCACGTCGTATTATACATGAAGGGATGTGTTTCTTGACAGCAATCAGCACACCACCTCCTCTCTTACCCTCTCTATCGCGGCGATAAATGTTAAAATCAGAACTTGTATTAAGTATTTCTTTATCAAGTACGTCAGGTTTAAGCCAAGTTTCAGTTAGGATGATCACGTCCGTTTCGTTATCATATACGTAGGAAGAAAGTGCATCATGTTTCGCGATGACACTGCGGATGTTAGTAAAAAGTAGTGAAACTGGGGGGCAGTCATCCGTAGTCTTTGGCATAGAAGGCTTTGAAGGAATGGATCTAGGACACTGTTTATTTATTAGCTATCTTGTCATCCTTTCTACGCTATCGGACTCGGGATTATACACGAATACACTGTTATCCATCTTTAATTTGTTGTACGTAAGTTTAAAAGCACTGTTTTTTTCCCTGGCAAATTGGAGTAGCTTTCTTCTAGCAATGCGAACGCTCAAAGAAAAATCCTCGCCCACGGCGTGAGGCGTGCCCTTTAGCAGTGGACCCGAGTTTAAGACCCGCTCTTTGTCCTTGAATCGTGAGAATTTCACAATTATTGGCCGAGTTTTGCCTGTAGAAAATCGTCCGAGGCGGTGGGCCCTCTCGACACAATCGGAATTTATTGTTTGCTTGAGATGGTCTTTGCAAAATTCGAGAACCTTCGCCTCGGACGTTGCCCATGTTTCATTCTGCGCTTCCGCGATTCCGTAAAACAAGAGGTTACAACGACGCAGCCGGTTGTCTGCGTCGTCGCATCTCGCATGTACGGCGTTTACCCGGGATTCCAACAATGGATTAACTTCGGTAGCCGAAGGAACATCCTGAGCTTTGAGTCGGGCGAGTTCGGCTTCAATTTCGTTCACTTTGTCGCATAACAGCTGCATTTTAGAATCCGTGGTTTTCTGCTTATCTTTTAGCTTCTTTATTTCTGTGAGAATTTCACTCTGGCCTTCTTCGATACGTTTTACGGTCGCTAAGATTGTTGTCTGAACGTCAGTGCTCCGGGTGTCAGGCCCAGGGTTGGACTCAATATCTCCTGCCAGAGCAAGCCTCCGGCGCGACAAAAGAGAATCCAGAAACGACAAAAAGACAGCAAAAAGGCACTCTCTACCACTTAGGTCATCAAAGTTGCATGACACCATGAGTAAACCGCGCAAACAAAAGGCAATAACACGCTTTCTAGCACTTTGGTGGTCAAAGGGGCATGACACCGTAAACAGACAGTAGTTACTCGAACGGTAGGTGTAACTGTTCACGTAGCTCACCTGGAAAAACAGTGACGGTAAAAATGCCATCCTGACAGTGTCACGCCCCGGCAGACTGGTGAATGGCTTCTCCTTATATAGGCGCCACTCTGTTATCGCTGTCGACATCGCCGATGGTTGCCAGCCGGATTGCAGCGATGCGTCCAGTATCGGCAGGAATGTTGGATGATCGTCGACTGGTCGCGGGCGCTGATTTACTCCGGGGAATGACGACGTTGGAACGGCGTCTCCGAGAAAGAGGCTTGTTGACAGGAACAGCGTCTGGAAGAACAGTGACGGTAAAAATGCCATCCTGACAGTGTCACGCCCCGGCAGACTGGTGAATGGCTTCTCCTTATATAGGCGCCACTCTGTTATCGCTGTCGACGTCGCCGATGGTTGCCAGCCGGATTGCAGCGATGCGTCCAGTATCGGCAGGAATGTTGGATGATCGTCGACTGGTCGCGGGCGCTGATTTACTCCGGGGAATGACGACGTTGGAACGGCGTCTTCGAGAAAGAGGCTTGTTGACAGGAATTCTTGCATATTCAGAGGCTCAGAACTTCGAAACAAGTTTCTCCTACCAAAATGTGTACAGGCTAAAAGAAACACGTCCCAAGAACGTAATGCGGAAAAAAACATGTTTTTTTTTTTAATGACGTGTTGAACTTAAAAAAATATTAGATATCTTCTCCCGTGAGTTCATTTATTCCTTAACGTGAAAAAACAATAAATACACTATTTTGCATTCTGCAGATGGCAATAATATGTACTGTCTGAAGTGTTAATTTAAATGCGATACCTCAAAAAACGTAGACGAAAAAAAAATACCAAGTTTTGAGCATAATTGCCCATAGATACATGTTTGGACATTTGTTCGAAACTCATCTTGAATAACGATAATCACATCTTCAGACGACACTTACCTAGGCTATACATAGATCATTCTTAAAACGTTTAACATCTCTACCATAAAAAGCTTCGACTATAGCGCGCTTCAAATATGGCACAAACGACAATCGTCAAAAACCCGTCGTCCTTCCTCGCCCCTTCGGAAATTTATTTCTTTAAAACTAAGCATGCCCGAACATTGAAATAAACGGCATTGTCTTTCGTAAGGAACGCAGCACCGCATGAAAAAATTCGAGAAACAAAAATTACGAATGTACCTCACTACTTGAATTCAAATGAAACCGTCCGCCGGTCTTTCGAAGTTCGACGAACGTCAAATTTTTTCCCTAAACGTTTGAAGTTCGTCGAACTTTTAACATTTCAGGATTCGAAAGTTCGAAGCTTTTCGAATTCTCTTGCTAAATATGTTCGAAAGTTCGAAAATTATCAAACTCTTTAGCATAGAAAATTCGAAAGTTCGAAAAGCTTCGAACTTTTAGTGCAAGAAGATCGAAGGTTCGAAAATCATCGAATTTCTTGGTCTATCAAGGTCGAAAGTTCGACAAGCATCAAATTTTGCTGCGTAATAAGTTCGAAAGTTCGAAAAGAATTGAATTTTTTAGCGTAATAAGTTCGACGGTTCGAAAAGCGTCGAACTTCATAGTTTAACAAGTTCGAAAATTCGACTTCCGTCAAATTTTACGATATAGAAAGTTCGAAAATTCGATTTCTTTCGAACCTTTCGCACCACTTGATTCGATCATCGAAACTTCGGTTCGAAAAAAGTTCGCGGCATCCCTAATAAAGACCAAATATTGAATTTCGAAATAAAAACCAATAAATGTATGCCGAATTCGAAAAAAAAAAAAAGAAAAACGAAAATGCTGATTTTTAGTTATAAATAGGGTTCAGTGTTTTCTGAGTTTTTTTTTTTTTTTCTCGAATTTGGGGGTATTTTTTGGAGTCTAATTTTTCCCACAGATTCGGTGTTTTTTGTGTAAATTGGTTGAAGTCGTAACCAATTTACACAAAAAACACCGAATCTGCAGGAAAAATTAACCCCCCCTCCCCCCAGAAATACCCCCAAATTCGAGAAAAAAAATTCTCAGAAAACACAGAACCGAGACGAAGCCTGTCGCGCTCCAAGAATTTCATCTGACTGTCGCCAATTATAACGCTTCGGAGAGCAGCCATGATTCCCGAAACAGTTCAAACAGTTCAAATCTATGCTTCAGACGCGCCACCCCGGCACACCGGACACGGTTGTGATGTTGGCAACCAACGGATCAACGGATTCCCCACGAGCGGTTTTCGCTACGCTGGCGTTGTCCCCAGATCTAGGCACGGGCAGATCTCTGGATAGGCGCTCGCGCCCAACCCGCCCAACGGAAGCTGATTGCAATAGCGATGGTCTTGCGCACTCTTCAATCGTCTCTTTTCCTTTTTATTATTTTTATTTTTTTAGAATGATACTAAGCAAAGAATTATTATATTAGTAACAATAAGAATGTCACTACAATAATAATGTAAGAAAATTACAAAAAGTTAGTAAATCTTAGGTTTTATTTAAACATTTGGTTGTTTCTTTTTTGTGTAAACCGAAACCAAAACTAACTCAAGCAACGTTTCCTTCGTCATATTTGTTTGCGTGCGTGTGTGAGCGTGCATACGCGTGCGTGTGTGTGTGCACGCGTTTGTGGATGCGTCCACGTGTGTGCGTCTGTGCTTGTGTGTGCGTCTGCGCGCGGGCGTGCGTTTACGCGTGTGCATGCGTGTGTACGTGCGTGCGCGCGTGTAAGTGTGTCTGTCTGCGCGCGCGCAAGCGTCTGCCTGTGCGTGCTATTGAACTGCGCCAGCAAGGAGACTAATTGGATGTTCCTGGACACTGTTAAAAACACTAAATTATTATTATATTCTTATTCTTCTTCTTCTTATTATTATAGACCCTTTACAAAAAACAGCGCCATCTGTTGAACGCAGCGGCAATCAGCGTCAGCCGTCATCTTGCAGGGTTGGCGGCGGCAGCGCCGATACGGCATTCCACTTGGAGAGACGCGACGTAAACAAACATAGCACCGACAAGCCGGAAACTCCGAAGTGGACGCCAAAAAGTCCCCTACGACCACTAGCCGACGCCAGCATTGATGGCATTCCCCTCGGAGATACGCGACATCAAGAAACAGCACAGATTAGCTGAAAACGCCGAAGCGGACAGCAAAAAATCCGGTGAGACCGCTGGCCGACGCGATTACTTCGATGACATTTCCGTCCGAGAGACGCGACGTCAAGAAACTGCGCCGACATGACGAAAACGCCAAAGCGGACGCCAAAAAAGTCCCTTACGACCGTTAGCCTACGCGAGCAATTCGACGACATTCCCCTCAGAGAGACGCGACGTCAAGAAACAGCGCCGAGAAGCCGAAAACGCCGTACTCCAAAATGTCGCCTACGACCGCCGCCGACGCGAGCACTTCAACGATATTCCCTTCGGAGAGACGCGACGTCAGGAAACAGCGCCGACAACCTGAAAACGCCAAAGCGGACGCTAAAATGTCCCCTACGACCGGTAGCCGACGCGAGCACTTCGACGAAATTCCCCTCAGAGAGACGCAACGTCAAGAAACAGCGCCGACAACCCGAAAACGCTAAAGCGGACGCTAAAAAGCCCCCTACGACCGCTAGCCGGCGCCAGCACTTGGACTACATTCCCTTCAGAGAGACGCGACGTGAGGAAAGAGCGCCGACAAGCCGATAACGCCGATGCGGACGCCAAGAAAGCCCCCTACGACAGGTAGCCGACGCGAGCACTTCGACAACATTCACCTCAGAGAGACGCGACGTCAAGAAACAGCGCCGACAACCCGAAAACGCCCAAGCGGACGCTAAAATGTCCCCTACGACCGGTAGCCGACGCGGGCACCTCAACGAAATTTACCTCGGAGTAACACGAAGCAGCCAGCTATAAAAACGTTTAGGGCCCTGCGTCTAAAGACTGGGAACCAATCAATTTTCTTTTCCCGCCTATAGCAAATTCTATGATCCCGAGTCTGAAGACTACGAACCAAT
>JABSTQ010001542.1:0-86033 GCA_013358835.2 Ixodes persulcatus | reverse complement strand
CAAAGGGGCATATGACAATGTGAATCAGGAACAACTCTTGAACAACTGAAAGGATATGAAACGAGAGGGAACCATGGTTAAGTTTCTAGAACGTGTTTATTTGGAGAATAGGGTGGTTATAACATGGGAAGTCGAAACTACAAGACCGGCAGCAAATAAAAAGAGGTCTTAGACAGGGTTGCTCATTGTCTCCCCTGATCTGTATGATATACCTCAGTGAGATGGAAAAAAAGTTTAGAACAGTACAACCTAGGTTTTGACCTGACTACATCGAGGAAGGACATAAAGTAAATCAAGTATGCCAGGGTTAATGTATGCAAACGACATTGTACTCATATCAGAAAAGTCGTGAGACAATACAGGAACTGATTAGAATTTGCAGCAGGGAAGGGGACAATTTAGGACTAAAATTTAGTAGGGACAAGTCTGGTATAATAGTTTTCAACGACGAAAAAGGGGAACCCCTGGAGATACAGGACCATTGATAGAACACGTAGAAAGAAAAGTAAAATATCTGGGAGTATGGTTAAGTGAAGGAAGACAGTATCTAAAAGACCATGAAGATATTGTAATAAAGAAGGGGAAACAAGATTCGGCTATCATGAAACACAGGGCACCATAGAACTATAATAGATAGGAAGTCGTTAGGGGTGTATGGAAGGGAGTCATTGGTGCCAGGTCTGTCTTTTGGGAATGCGGTATTGTGTATGAGGTCAGAAATCTAGGCAGGTATAGAGATACAGCAAAGGAGTGTGGGTAGGTTGGCATTAAGGCACATGGGAAACACCAAATGAGGGAGCACAAGGAGATATGGGTTGAGCATCTTTCGAGAGTAGAGAAGCGATCAGCAAAGTAAAATTTGAACAAAAACTAGCTGAAATGAGGACACACGGTGGGCAGCGAAAATGTACAAGTATCTATATATGAAACGTCTAAACACTAAGTGGACAAACCGAACCCGCAAGCTGAGATTTAAATACATTCAACGAGATGGAGCCGATCAGAGCATATAACTAGAAAAGGGAGTAAAGGAAACAGAGAGGAAAGTGTGGGAAGAGAGAATGCAGGGGAAATCAGCTTTAACAATATACAGGGCACAAAAACAAGACATAAAGAAGGAACAGCTGTATGATAATTCAGTGGGGAGCTCTTTGCTGTTTAAAGCTAGAACAGGGGTACTAAAAACGAAAACGTAAAGGTCTAAATTCCAGGAAGTAGACACTCTGTGCGACGTATGCAACCGCGAAAGGGAAACTATAAACATGTAATTTAAGGTGCACGGGGCTTCGTCCCACCTCTTGGGGGGATGACTACGGATTCGGAGGGGGCACTGGGTTTCCGGACATAGATGGACGAATGGATAGGGAAAGAATTGCGGTTACTAAGAGGAGATTGGAAGATTGGTAGAAGAGATATAGGGAAGGATATAAAGAAAAAATACAGATAAAAATTAAGCAATACATTCACTTGAAAAGAGAGGGGGGGGGTCTGTTAAACAAAATTCATACAAATTTAAAAAAAGAAGGATGACGAATTGTTAGGCTAGGTGGCGCAAGCTGCCGCCCGTTGCAAAGGGTATAGCCGTTACCATTCATCCATCTTCTTTTTTTACGACGGAAATCGTGCTCGTGAGTTGGGCGCGTTTGCCTCGCGGGATGAAATGCTTTTAGACATGGAAACGTGCTGATTTATTCAAGTTTATCTATATCTGAACTTTCCTCTTATGATGATTATGTTCAAAGAGCTAGGAAGACCCACCACGCGACATTCTAATGAGCAACTAAACAGAATTGGTGAGCCTGCTTTGATCTTTGTTTGCATTGTATACGTGTGGAACAAGTTGTGAACATTAGTTAGTTTTAGAATAAAATAACGTCCGCAACCCCAAAGAAATAATGTCGTCGCTATTCCGTTGATCGCGTCTTCGACGCCGCCGCCCGCTCGGGAACTGCATGAGTCACACTCGCGCGACCGCGACCGCAGTAGGTATAGTACCCATGGTGCCGCAGGCTTTCGAGAGAGCGCCGTTCGAGGAGCATCCGTCTGGTCGAAGGCAAGCGCCTTCGACGCCGAGGCCGGCATTGCATGCAGGTAGCTGAGCTAGCTTGCCCGCTGTGCGGAAAGTTCCAAGTAGGATATAGAGGAGCATGCCCCCTTCATCTACCTCAATTCTTTCATCCGCGTTCCCTTCCCCCTATAAACGGCCGCAACTCTGGCTGTGACGCGGGTGACGTTCACGCAGAACAACGGCCGTAATTTGTTATACAGACCACTACTACGAGAACACCGTGGCACGCACGCTCAGGTATCAGTGCAAAAAGGACAGTATCCACCCCTGCCGTCACGGTCTGTGAAAATAGTGCACCCACACCGCAGTAAAAGAAATGTACACCACCGTCTTAGTTTTTCGCCAACATTTCGCCCGCATTGCTCGAACACCACACAGCAATCGCTGTCAATTCTTCGCTCTCCTCTGAAGGCTTTTGCTGACAATTCGGGCACCCCTGTTAATGCACATTGCCACAAATATTTTAGAGAAGAAAGTCTAGCGTGCTTATGTAGGCCTTAAAGTTGTTGTCACCCTGGCGACTCCCCAGCCCATTTGCCAAAATACGGTACACAGGCGGCAGACTTTCCCACGTGGCGGCAGAGTCAAGCCGGCCAAACACACATCGCACGCGCCACGTTGATAAGATGGATCAGAGGCGGCGCGCAGGAAGTCGCTGCCCGAACTCAAGCGCCGCCGGTAACAATGTTAGTGTATTGATCATCTCGTCCGTGTCCACTTAAATGTAGTTTCTTGCTTTTGAAACCTCTAACAACTGTTATTTCTCCGGGTTGGGTACGCCCCTATTGAAAATTTTTCTAAAGGGCCCGTCAGCCTTGAAGGATTATGGGACCGCACAGGCCTTCAAAACCCTTCAGAAATACCCTACAGAAAAACCCTTCAGGGATACCCCATAGAAAAACCCTTTAGCCCCACAGCCCTTCAACCCGTCAGACCCTTTAACCCGTCAACCCTTTAGACGCCCAAATGACTGTGAACCATACACAAAAACGGAGTTCAAAACATTATTGAAAATTTATTGCAGACATTTAGATTTACATGCATATTATAACTCAAAAAGGCCATAAAAAGCAATGTTTGTTCAAACCCGGCGCAAGGAGCTGTAGACGAAAGAGATCATATCAAATAGGGACAACTGACTTCTTTATCACAAAGAAAAATATCTTTCAAAGTACTCACAATGCCGCTGGGTATATTCCTGATGTACGGTAGTTCAGCTAATAAAACCGAGCAGGTGCACCTCACGGACACATACACAGTCTCAGTAAGCACGTTTCACGAAAACCACGAACTCGCAAGCAGCACCCGCCACCGGTGCGAAATCCTGAGCACAGTCACGGTTTCGTCCATGATGACGTCGCGCCGGCGTCTTTGGCGTATTTTTCACTCGCTGGATGCTTTTGAGGTCGAACGGACGAAGAGGCGCAAGGAACAAGTCCGGACAGCGGCCGTCAACCAGCGTCTCAGGACCCACTTTGCCATAATCCCGGTATGCCGGCACAACATGCGGTGGGACGCTGACCCCGCCTGCCAGGCTTTGCAGCAAGTAAGCCGACACCGGCCACCTTCTCCTTGAATGCGCTGAACACGATGGGGCTCGAGTGGTGCTGAAGGCGGCCAAAGCCGAACTGGAGTTCACCTGCGTAACCAAGGAAGAAACTGCACGGATCAAAACAGCTAGATCAAGGGGCGAGCTCTCAAAGCCATGCTCACATTTCTGGAGGAAACAGAGGCCGGATTCTCAAAGCGAACTTACGACGAAAAAAGTGCGTACGACAAATTTGAAAGAAAATCCGTATTCTCGAAACGAAATTGTCGTAACTTTTGCGCAGGTTACGACAGAATCCTACGACAGGTCCGAAGCTGTCTTATGCACTTTTTCCGATCAAATCAACATGGCCGACAGCGTCGCTCAGTTACTTGGTCGCGACGACCAACGGAATTTTATTTTTCTACGTGCTCTTCTCACGCGTCCCGACTTCAAGCAGCAAGAAAAAAGGAAAATGTACTTGAAATCGACCAGGACGAACATGAATGCTGGATCCACAAACACCCGGGAAAAGCAACAAAGGCAACGATCCCACCGACCAAGCGGGCTCGGCAGAATAGGCCTAGCAGGCACTCCGACCTGTTCCGGCGCAGCATTGCTCCGACGGTCCTTGGCCAAGACCGTCCGCCCACGACCGGCTGGATGGCTTGCTGAATGGAATGTGCCTGCGCGACCCTTGTGGACCCTTCCCGTATGAATAGTTTGATCGCTGAACTTAATTTCAGAGGTCAATCTCTTCCCCTTGTCATCTCGATCTCCTTGTTTTCCGAGGCAGCGGTGACGAACGCTGTCGTCGAAAAGGGACTCTCATTGATTCTATCGCCTTGTTTTGTGTGATATAGAGCTCAAATAAACGCCGTGTGGATTACCTTCGCAACACGGTATGTGCACTTTGTTTTTAGTATGCCATTTTTATTCTGACACGACGCTACGTCACTGTCGAGCTATAACAGTTCGTGGGAGCTACGCGGTGACGGTCCAACCTTTTTTTGCCGAGTGTCACGTCAGTATCGAGTTGCAATCGTAAAAGATCGGCCCCGAAGCGCTTACCAAGACACGGTCTAACAGAGCGAATCCAGCACTTCGATCAAACGCGCGCGTCCGCTCCGAGTGTGAACAGGTATTTACGTGGCTCTTGCTGACACTCTCGTAGTCCAAACGTATCTTTTTTAACGTCGGCTCGCTCCAGCATTTTCGAGGCCGCGAAAAACGCTCCGGCGGTTGTTTCTATCTACGTCGCTTTGCAAATGACTGGCACGGGGCTTTTACCACCGATGACAGTTGTGTTGACTTCGTAGCGACCGAGTTCGCAGCAGTCAACGCGTCGATATATCACTGCGCGGACACGAACCCCAGCCAAGCGGTGGTGGAAAGGCCGCCTGTGTTTATGAGAAACAGCTTTTACACTAAAAATTTACACACAGACAGGGCAGGATTACACAGAGCTGACAATCAATGAGTAGTTAGCCTGTGTTTGTTATTAAAAGTCTACATGCTGCGAACTATGCCGAGCTCTCCGATTGGTTGTTCGTGTTGCCGAAGACGCCGTCGCCATAGCAACAGCACCGGAAGTCGTCGTTTCTCCGAAAGAAGTCGTAACATTCCTCCTCTCACTTAAGAACGCGTTTGTGAATACCGTTCTCGCCTCAACTTACGATGATCGTAACTTTACGAACTTCGTAGCTACCCGTAGCAAAAATAACGGATTTGAAATCTGTCCGGAAAGTAAAATCCGGACTAATATCAAACCGGAGTCAAACCAGAAAGGCGGCTTCCGGTTTGCACAAACCGTGAATTTTCGAATCCGGTTCAAAGTCAAACTGGAGGAATCCCGGACAGGCAAATTCCGGTTCGCTGAAACCGTGATTTCTCCTAATCCGGTTCGCTGAAACCATGATTTTCCTAATCCGGTTCAAAGTCAAATTGGAGGAATTCCGGACAGACGAATTCCGGTTCACACAAACCGTGATTTTCCTAATCCGCTTCAAAGTCACATTGGAGGAATTCCAGACAGACCAATTCCGGTTCATACAAACCGCGATTTTCCTAATTGGTTAAATGTCATAATGAAAAAAATCCGGACACACAAACTCCGGTTCGCACAAACCGTGACTTTTGGATTCCGGTTAAAAGTACAATTGAAGGAATTCCAGACACACAATAAGCGGTTCGAACAAACCATCCCTTGCTAAATTCGGTTCAAAGGCAAATTGGACGAAGTCTAGACTGAAAATATCGCTTTGCACAAACCATACTTTGCCATATCTTGTTCAAAAGAAAATCGGATCAGCCGTCTGATGCCGAAGACTTTCACGCGTACGGTTGAAACATCAAGTTTCAAACAATCCATCCCGATCCCGTACGGGCTGCATCGATTAGAACTCAGAGCGCCGAAGACAACGAGCTGATACGCGGCGCCAAAAAGGCGACATCACGGTGATTTTGCGCATGTCATCGCCATCTAATTCCATCTAGTTTTTTCTATGCACTCTGCAATACTTGTTCATTATTACGCTTAAACTGCGTTTTGTTATTTTTTAATTATTTTTTAAAATATATTCTTGATAACTGTCAAATAACCTTTTTATATAATTTTCACCACATAAAACAAACAAAAACAAAAACTAACTCGATGCCACAGCAAGATGTACGCACAATCGGAAAGTGTCATTTCACTATCTTTGATAGCTTTCCTGCGGTCTCCTTGTTAATGCCTTCATGCTCAACATTTTATTATGGTGCACATGCACGCAATTTCAAGGGCTTTCATCAATATAGGTATGCAATGTGAGTGTCCTCGCCAACACACTTGCTGTAGTAGAGTCAATAGTAGTCATGGTTTACAAATTATGCTACACGGCCTTTTTGTTAAAGACCTCGCACCTAATTATGCTCTTCAAACAAAAACAAAAAAGTTGCTGGCCGGCATCGGTATTTTGCTGTCTTTGATGGCCAGTATTTACATGGAAGTTCAGTGACTGGCCGGCATCGGCGCTTTGCTGTTCTGGCTGGCGAGCCCCGTCATGGAAGTTGCGTTTACTGACCGGCATCGTTTTATTTTTTTGCCTTTTTCACTATGCAGTCAAGTCATTGAAATTCTGACGAACTGCGGCAATTCATGAATAGCGAGCGGAAATGTTTGCGTTGATCAATCCTTCGTAAATGACTGCCGACGCTGGCGTATTTGATCCCAGCATGGCAAGGCTGACGTGTTTTATCGCGAAAACGCGAGAAAAAACAATGCGGTGAAGAAAATTTGCAGTCCAGGATTTGAGAATCTGACTGCCTACACCACGAAAAATAATTTTTACAACGCCGAACGATACTTTTTTTAGGAAGCTAGTTTAATCCGGCGGTATACGCACGTGTTTGGCTCTGATAAAAAATAAAAACGATATAGCGGAGCCTAAAAATAAAAACAAACAAACAAAAAACATGTGGCATGATTGAGCACGCGCCTTGAGTTACAAATACAATAATAAACATTACTTTCCAGAAACTAGAAAAGTAAGAGATGTGTTTATTGCTTATGACGCTACGATAGTGTGAAATTGAGTGTGAAAATGTACTATTTCAGGCAGGAATCGACTGTTTTCTGTGGTAGTTACGATCATATAACAGAAATATTTCAAATGTTCACATAGCCAAACAATATATGTCTCTTTGAAAGCTTATATTATACGACATACCGTACCAGAGGAACGCGAACATAAGAACTTTTTTTTAACGCAAAAAGCGAGAAGCAGCAATGCGTTGTGGATGTTCACACTGCCCTTGACGCTACGAAAAATAAATGTTACAACGCCGAATGATACCATTTCTGAAAGCTAGTTTAATTATCCGTGCTGTACTTGGATCTCGGGAATAAAAGCGTGTATAGGCCTAATAAAAAAGTAAAACTGACGCGGCACGCGGGGGATAGCACTGATCTACCAGAATAAAAATTAAATACAACTTTCCGGAAGTCAGAAAATTAAGAGATGTGCTTAATACGTAGCCTATGAGCTCAGCTAAATTACTTTTTTAAAATGGCAGTATTTTTGTTTCAATAGTGGGTGAAGATGACCGCTTTCAGAAAAACTTCGGCTGCATCACTGTGTCAGTTTTACCACTTTCACATTTTCCCATTTTGCTCGCAATATGCTCATTATTTCATTTCATTTCATTTATTTTCACCTTAAGGGCCCGGTTAGGGCATTACATAAGGGGGGTATATACATGTTATACAAACAAGAAAAGGAAGAAACACAGGCTAATTAATACATCCAGGTCAAGCTCATTAATCGTACATACTGGCAAAAAATACTAATAACAAGAAAAATGAATCCGTAAGCTTGATAGAAATACTTCTGGGTCCACGATGGTGACGATGGAGGATAGTAGGCTGTTCCAGTCGGAGATGGCTTGAGGAAGGAAAGACTGATTGAATGCGTTTGTGGAACCGGAAACACGTTTGATTGTGCAGGAGTTGTTAAGACGAGAAGATGTTCTGTCAGGAGGTGATAACAAAGAGTTTTTGAGGTCGGGGCAATGATAGTAGACATTATGAAGAAGACAGAGGCGAGAGAGTTTTCTGCGGAGCTGCAAAGAAGACAAGGTTAGCTGACTTTTTAACGCGGATACACTGACAGAAAAATCGTAAGTGGACAGGATGAAACGAGCGGCTCGGTTTTGCACTGCTTCCAGGTGGTTGATGAGGTAGGCCTGATGGGGACTCCAGATGGAAGCTGCATATTCTAATTTTGGTTTGATGAACGTGTCGTACGCCATTTTGCGGACGAGTGGAGGAGCACTGCGCAGGTTACGTCGGATGAAGCCCAGAGTTCTCGATGAGTCAGCATGTATGGCTTCAATGTGGTTATTCCATGAGAGGTCTGATGTTAGTCTTACACCAAGATATTTGTACATTGAAACGGTTTCGATTAGGTCAGAGTCGAGAAAGTACTGATGATCTAGGATAGATTTCTTTCTGGTGAAGCGGACTAATTTACATTTGGATTTGTTTAGTGACATCAACCAGGTGTTGCACCATTGGTTAATTTTTAGAAGGTCATCTTGTAGCTGGTTGTGATCATGCACACACGTTACTTTGTTATAGACTACGCAGTCGTCTGCGAAGAGGCGTATTTTAGAGGAAATTGGTGGAAGGAAGGTCATTGATAAGTAATAAAAAAGCAGAGGCCCGAGAACGGACCCTTGCGGAACACCAGAGGAGACATTTGTTAAAGTGGACTCGTGATCATTGATGACCGTGAACTGTACGCGGGAGGAAAGGAAGTCGCGTATCTATGCAAACACTAAAGGATCAAGGTGAAGAGAGGACAACTTGGAAAGGAGACGTTGGTGGGGGACACGGTCGAAAGCTTTGGAGAAATCAAGAAAGACGGCGTCTGTCTGAGCATGACACTCGAGGTTAGTGTGTAGATCATGAATGAAGTCACAGAGCTGCTTCTCACAGGATAGTCCTTTTTGGAATCCATGTTGATGCATAAAGAAAAATTGTTTGTTGTTAAGTGAGTCATGATGTGAGAGTAAAGTATGTGCTCAAGTAGTTTGGATGAGACAGATGTTAGAGATTTAAACAGAGAGATTCCCTGTTTAAAAACCGGGACAACCTTGCCATTTTCCAGTCTGAAGGAAGGAGGCTTTCAGATAAGGACTGATTATATATGAGCGACAAAAATTCACTAGAAATAATGCTGGTATTTTTAAGAATTTTCGAATTTATTTTGTCAGGACCAGCGGACGATGTGAGTTTTAATTTTTCTATTAGGTTTACGATACCAGCAGGGTCTATACTGATTGGGGGCATTCGCTCGTAAAGCTCTTCAGTGAGAGTAGGGATAGTGGCTAAGCACTCTATAGTGAAAATTGAGGAAAAGTAGTCGTTTAGTACTTTAGGGTACTCGCTCTCAGGGATGAGGTCGCCATTTTCACGGGTAAGATGCACGATAGGGTTATTAGTTTTTGGTGATACTAAGTTCCAGAACTTCCTTGGGTTAGTCCGCAGGATGGTCGGTAAGTCATGGAAGAAGAATTTATTTTTGACAGCTTAAGGCTCCTGGTGTACTCTCTGAGGCAAGAATTGTAAGCCTCCCAAACTTCGGTCGTGTCGACACGTTTGGCCTTCGCAAAGGGTCTCTTTTTTCTATTTCGCAATGAAAGCAAAGTTTTTGTAAGCCATGGGTTAGTCGAATCTGTACGAATACGGATTGTAGGAACAAATATTTTCACAAGTTCATTCATTTTTGTTTTAAATAGCACCCAGTTCTCCTCAACCGATCTAAGGTAAAAATTATCAACGTAAGAGTAAAAAAAAGTTGTCAACTCGCGGTTTATTGATACATAATCTGCCTTATTATAATCCTGAATGATCTTAGAAGTAGGATGATTTACGATAACGGGAAGTGATAAGGTAATATGCAGTAGCCTGTGGTCGCTTAGCCCTTCACAGTAGTGAATATATTTTACGATGTCTGGTGACGTGGTCAGTATCAAGTCTAGGATATTATCTGCACGGGTTGGTTGATCAACTAACTGTGTGAAGTTTAAAGTGAGACACATTTCCAGGAATTGCTTAGATGCTGCTGTACCACCAGAGGATAACTTTGACCAGTCAATGAAAGGAAAATTAAAGTCGCCAAATAACAGCATGTCGGCTTTAGGAAAACGACCTTTCATATCAACGAGAAGAGAGCACAAATCGGTATGGAAGGATGAAGCACAGTCAGGTGGCTTATAGCACACTCCTATAATAATCTTACTCGAGGGAGTACAGACGCATATGCAAGTAAATTCCAAGCTGTTGTTCAATACACACACGCCAAAAGAAGATATGTGCCTTTTTATCGCAATGAGCACACCACCACCCCTCTGTCCACTCCGGTCATGCCGAAACACGTTATAGTTAAAATTAATAGGAAAGATTTCTTTGTCTTCAATATCGGGTTTTAACCACGTTTCCGTGAGAATGACTATGTCTGATGCGCTATCCTCGAGTACGTCATGAAGCTCGGCTCGTTTTGGCATGACACTGCGAATGTTTGTGAAGAGGACAGAAACATTTTGGTTTTTTACGCGTGTTGCAGCTTGATGTGATGACGGTAACGTTTTTGTTTTGTTTTATTCCGCCGAGCTAGTTAGGAGAGTTCGATGACAGATTGAGACTCAGGGTTAAATACGAATCGTTTGTTGTTAATATGCAATTTGTTTAAACATACTTTAAACGGTACGTTTAAGTCTTTTCCGTAGTGAAAAAGTTTGCTTCGAGCAAGTCGCACAGACTCGGAAAAATCTTCACGCACAGCGTAAGGGGTATCTTTTAGCTTGAAACCAGAGGACAAAATGTTTTCTTTATCTTTAAATCGGGCAAACTTGACAATGATTGGTCTAGTTTTCTTGGAATTCAATTTTCTCAGCCGGTGCGATCTTTCATGATTTGAAGGGTCGAGCGCAATGCCCAAGTTCTGCGCGCAAAACTGGATGATTCTTTCTTCCGATTGCCCCCACGTTTCGGCTTGGTTATCAGGGCCACCAAAAAACAACAGATTTGACCTTCTAAGTCGATTTTCATTGTCTTCACACTGTTTCTGGATATTCTCCAGCTCGACAGACATGCCTTGGGAAGGCTGAAGCGTAGTTTCCGATGCAGTGTCGGTCGCAGCCAACTTAGCTTCCACAGCACTTATCCTAGAGAACAGTCGTTGAACTGATATATCGGTAGCTTTTTGCCCTTTCTCTAGAGACACAACCTTCGCCAACATGTCTGTCTGTCTAGCCTCGATCCTCTGCACAGCAGCTAGAATAATCGCTATGTGGGTGCTGTCGGTATGAGGTCCTGGGTTATCTACGTGGTCAATGGCGGTATCAGGGCCCGGATTCATTTCGACATCTCCCGACATTAATAAGAGGAGCTGAGAGACCGAAAAAACGTACGAGTACTGGAAACAGTAATAAAATAAAATAAAATAAATAAAATAAGAAACAGGAAACAGTAACAGTAATATTACATTGTTTTCTTCGTTGACAGGACTTGCGCTGTTTGCCTACTACAGTGACCCACATATTAGCACGGATGGAGTGAATTATCGCGGCAAAACAATAGGGCCACGGTTTGTGCATTGCAACAATTCAAACTTGGGCTCGCACTTCTTATTTTCACCTTCTGCGTGATTGTTACCCTGAAGCACGGTGCCGACGACTGCAAAAACTCGAAAATATTTAAAATAATAGCTAATTCAAAAAGGTGAAAAAAAATATTTAAAAATAACAAAAACTAATACAAAAAGGTGAAAAAAGTATTAAAATAAAAAAAAATCTAAAACAAAAAATAAGAAAAAACAATTCGAACCTACAGCCACAGGCACAGCAGGACAGCGCGTTAACCTGCCCGATCGATGTTCTTCCACTTTCTAGAGGGTTGCATGTTCGTTGAATTCGTTTCGAACCATTGTACTTTTAGTTTCGTATTTAATATTTTGCTGCGTATTCAGAACTTATTTATAATACTGTGGCAATATTGATGTGCGCAATAATTCATTATTACTGTATATTTTATTAGCTTTATAAGGCGGCTTGTTGATCGTTTTATTTCAAACGTGTTGAAGATACGAATACAATATCATCGAATCAACGGCCTATGTTTCGCACGTTTTGCCGGCCGTGTGCGTTTGAATGCCTGTGTTCACGACCGGCTAACGGTCCAATTTCCCGATTAGTCGTGATGCGTGGAGTTCGCCTTAGTTTCAAATATGTCCGAAAAAGACAGAAGCGACTGTGAGACGTGGAACTACGTCAGATCTGCTCAACAACCAAGATCATGGCACGGGATCCGAAGTAAGTTCGTTTCTTTCTTCGTTAGGGCTAGATTATTTCCTGCGTTCAAAAGGTTTGTTATTGTCTGTAGATCGCTTGCTTTTACCAGTATTACTAATTGTGCGCGAATGATGTTATGCGAGGCTGTTTTTCTTCTTTTTTCCCCGATGCAGAGGCTGTGTACTTGCTCAAGGTCCATCAATAGCGGCGGAACTCTTTGGGAGACGGGGGGGGGGGGGGGGGGTTGATTGATTGCCTCCCTCCGCCGTATTGTTTACTGGTAAACTAGAATGTCTAGAAGAGCGCGGTGCCCCTCCATCGCCGACGCCACTCACCGTGCTTGCGTGCGGAGAGCTGGACCCGACAAAAAGCAGCGATTGATTTATTGAGCAAGCCTGTAGCTTCCGCCGCCCAGTCGTCTGCAAACGACTTCATTTTCGCGATTCGTAATCAGAAAAGAATTGCCTAAAATTGGTGCTGCGATGAATTCACCCCATAGTGAATAATGCATAGCATACCACTTCCGATCGCAAATATTTGTGCCCGCGAAATAATTTTTGACGCCGGCACTTATTCCTCGCGAAATGTCGAGCTCTAAAGATCATTTGCTGTACACGTGTTTCGTATGATCCAACGCGCGTGCAACGAATTTCACACCTCCAGAAACATTCAGGCTGCTTCAAATGGTGAAGCATTTATTCTCTTCCTACTGGTGTTTTTTTAGAGGCTATCAAGTATTAATTACAAGCTTCTGGGGAAATTTACAAGCATGTCATGAATTAAGGTAGTGTCTGGCCAGTTTTTGGTATCTATATTTGTTCAGTGCAAGTATATAGTGTTAGACATACCTCACCCAATCCCTGTTTTTTCGTTTGGTACTGCCTTTAGCGAATGGTGTAAGTTGTAATTGTTTTTAGTTGTTGCGTGATTGTAGTAAGGAGTGAGCTGGTACTAATTGAACACCTTGAAAAATAGTTCGCAAAATGTCAAGGAGATAAGGAGAGTAACACGTAGACCTCATGCAAGCGCAGACTCAGCTCGCATAAATCAGAGAAGGAAGAAATAAAGAATGCGGACGGAGCTCGAGCACAGGCCCAAGTGGAACGCGCTGATTTACCTGTTAGCAAGAGCAGATTTAAAAAAAACATAATTTCCATGTCAGTTAAGGTAACAGATGGATGGCTAATACATAAAAACAGCTCAATCTCTCTCTAAAACTACGATGGATTGTCACCTACCTATGCACTGTTTACACTGCTCGTGTATGTCATCCTTAGGAAAAACGTGAGTAATTAGCAGATACTATAAAAACATACAAGAGAATTATTTTAGGCCTTTATTATTCGTAGTATGGGCGACCGATGTGTCCGCACATCCGTCTTTTACCTGAGCTGCCGAGGAAATCGTTTTTACAGTCTTATGCATATGGGTGAATTAGCACATTCCACTTGGACCTGTTCAAACTTTTGCTAAAGCTCCTTCCGCATTCTTTATTTTCTTTCTTTTCTAATTTATCTGTGTTGGGAGTCTGCACTCGTATGTAGTGTATGTATTCCTCTCCTTTATTCCTTGTTTTTTGTGTGCTATTTTTTAAGATGTTCAATCAGAATGAACTCACCACCTTACTGCATGGGAAGGCTGTTGAGTGTCTGCAAAACAATCTACCTGATATCTTTGCCTCACGCCCCGGTTCCTGAAGCTCACATTCTCCGAGCACAGCCTTTCTGATTTCTCTCATCCTCTTACTTCTTTTCTTTTGTGTTCAATAGATCGAGTTGCGAATGTGCACGAGTCTGTGTCCTACATGTTCCTGTTTTTTCGTCCTTGTCTTTTTGTGCACTTTTTTTCAAGTTGGTCCATGATATTTTTATCATATGTTCTGATCTGTGTTTTCATCTTTATACTTACTGCAGCCTTTCCCAATTAGACGTTGGCATTCACTTTCGCCATCCTGATGTGAGTGTCCTGAGACGACACAGAATGACAGTCTCCTCTGCTGAAGTCCTGGCTTCATGGAAGACTGCCAAGGCTGTTCATGGTAAGGTGCTTATATATTGAGCAATATAATAGCAACTTATTGCCGCTAGGATTGTTTTTAACACAGACTGTATTTATGGGGTGGCCTTTAGCGATTCTGATGCCACGCACGTGGAATGAAAGCCTGTAGAGGAATTGCGCATTTCATTCGTAAGCGGAATGCTGAGTTTACAACAGAAGTGTGTTGCGTTGCCTTGCGTTGGGGGATCGGTGGCCGACGGCGCTAGCACACACCAGCTTGGAGCACATGGAGCCAAAGCTTGCACTGCAAAACACAGGGACCCTGGGTTCAATCCCCACCCCTGTCCATTTCGATCTGGATGAGCATTGTACCGGCATGCGGTCGTATATCACTACTGCGTGGTGCAGGTTGAAGACCCCAGGCTAGCAGTCGTACTGCACTGGCTAAATTGCTCATCTACAGCGAGCGACGCATCGCAACTTTGAAATGGCTGACCAACTACACGCTGTAGACATATCCACAGAACCCCAACAGAAGTGTGTCACTACTTGCATCCAGTCTTGCTGTGTGTGTTGTATTTGTATTTTGTATTTGTTTATTTAGTGTTCCCAATAATGGCTGAAGCCTTCCCATTGGTGCGCTTGTTAGTAACAACACACAAACACGAACAAACGGCGAGAGTGGTGAACAGTGCCACTCTTGCCGCTTGCCACCGCGCCCATTAGTTTTCGGAGAGATTTTGGTCTCTGTGGTATTTGGTCATATATCGCACATGGACACAACCAGGGCGCTGTACCTACAATTCAACACTTGCAAGACTTGCGTGAATACACCCCGTAGGTGGTCGCACTTTCAGAGTCATTTTAATGTTGCATAAATGATAGAATGGATGCTTGGGCGAGTTGGTGAACCATATTCTACGGTGACAGCGCAGAGAAACAATCGCTCACCAGATACTCAGGAAGACAAGCACACGCGCTGAACTTACAACTCGTGTATTCGACTACTTCGTTCCTCTCTTCAACGCCTGGGTTGACTTTCCAGAACGTGATAAGCAGAAAAAATAGCACAAAATACAAGGAAAAAAAGCGAAGAAAAAAAAACGAAAATAGGAACAATGTGACGTGTTGGGCTAGTTGGTTTGAGGTGAACATCTTGGGGAGAAACAGCGGCAAAGAAACTTGGACAAGAGTAAAGGAACAAACACGACAGGATGGCGCTGAACTAACAACTGTTGTTTATTACACAAAATTGGAAGAAGGAAAACAAGAAGCATCTTAATCAGATAAAAATATATAGACACACACAAACGTGCCAACCAAGCAGCATATTATGTAGCGATAGGCCCAATCAGTGTCTACGTAATGCCCGTCATAGTCGATCGCAGGTACCCGAACTCTTTGTCAGATAACGCCACTGACGGTTCGCTGACGCATCTCCCGCCAAGTTCTGAAATAAAAAGGCCTCGATAATTTCCCTTGTCACCCTGTCTCTATGTCTGTCCAAAACAGTGGCTTCACTAAAATTAGGCTGGCACATGCAGTCCCTGCAGTGCAAAGGTAGCAACCCCCCGACCGTAGCTTTCAGTGAATACGAATGCTCCCTGAGTCTATCATTTAGGCAGCGGCCCGTCTGTCCAACGTACACCTTGCCACAAGACAAGGGGATCTTATAGACCACGCCAGACACACAGGCCACAAACGGCACTGCGTGTTTTTTTGGTGCATTTGTTTTTTAACCGCTTTTCGGCAATAGCACCCACCTTAGCACATATCTGACCCATTTTTTGTGGGGCAGAGAACACAACCGGGACGCCATAGTGACCTCCGACTTGTTTCAGGTTATGGGAAACCTGATGAAGATAGGGGACGACCACCATTCTTTTTTTGTCGAATTTAGTCTTCCTCTCCCTCCCTTTAGCTTTTTTCAACAGGGAGCTAGCCACCTCGGTCAAAAGGGCTGGTGGAAATCCTGAAAGTTTTAGTCTGTTAACCTGGCCGTTGAAGCTTTCCTTCATCAAGTGGACGCAGGACTTTTTTCTCGGGTCTGCCCTAAAAAAGTCCTGCGTCCACTTGATGAAGGAAAGCTTCAACGGCCAGGTTAACAGACTAAAACTTTCAGGATTTCCACCAGCCCTTTTGACCGAGGTGGCTAGCTCCCTGTTGAAAAAAGCTAAAGGGAGGGAGAGGAAGACTGAATTCGACAAAAAAAGAATGGTGGTCGTCCCCTATCTTCATCAGGTTTCCCATAACCTGAAACAAGTCGGAGGTCACTATGGCGTCCCGGTTGTGTTCTCTGCCCCACAAAAAATGGGTCAGATATGTGCTAAGGTGGGTGCTATTGCCGAAAAGCGGTTAAAAAACAAATGCACCAAAAAACACGCAGTGCCGTTTGTGGCCTGTGTGTCTGGCGTGGTCTATAAGATCCCCTTGTCTTGTGGCAAGGTGTACGTTGGACAGACGGGCCGCTGCCTAAATGATAGACTCAGGGAGCATTTGTATTCACTGAGGGCTACGGTCGGGGGGTTGCTACCTTTGCACTGCAGGGACTGCATGTGCCAGCCTAATTTTAGTGAAGCCACTGTTTTGGACAGACATAGAGACAGGGTGACAAGGGAAATTATCGAGGCCTTTTTTATTTCAGAACTTGGCGGGAGATGCGTCAGCGAACCGTCAGTGGCGTTATCTGACGAAGAGTTCGGGTACCTGCGATCGACTATGACGGGCATTACGTAGACACTGATTGGGCCTATCGCTACATAATATGCTGCTTGGTCGGCACGTTTGTGTGTGTCTATATATTTTTATCTGATTAAGATGCTTCTTGTTTTCCTTCTTCCAATTTTGTGTAATAAACAACAGTTGTTAGTTCAGCGCCGTCCTGTCGTGTTTGTTCCTTTACTCTTGTCCAAGTTTCTTTGCCGCTGTTTCTCCCCAAGATGTTCACGAAAATAGGAAGCCCTTACAAGTCATCCCTCTCCCTCACTGCTATCCTGAAGATAGAAATTGGAGCTTTTTGGTCGACAGCACTATAGAAGGACTACTTACACACTTGTTCTTCAGATGCTCTATTCTTTGCGCTTCCATTATTTCTCTTGTCAATGGGTCTCGACTCTTAGCTATTACGGAACAATTTTCAAAATGTGCTACACAACCACAATCCGGACAGTGGGTTCCCAAGTTTCCAGCGGCGACTCGGTGGGTGTTATAAAAATGCTTCTTTAAACGATCATTCAAACACCTGCCAGTCTGGTCTACATAAGTAGCGTAGTAAGGAGTATGTAGGCCAGACTGCCAGGTGTTTGAATGATCGTTTCAGGGAGCATTTTTATAATACTCACCGAGTCGTCGCTGGACATCTGAGAATCTACTGTCAGGATTGTGGTTGCGTAGCACATTTTGAAAATTGTTCCGTAATAGGGAGGATTTGAGACCCACTGACAAGAAAAATAATGAAACCGCAAAGAATAGGGCATCTGAAGGACAAGTGTGTAAGTAGTCCTTCTATAGCGCTGTCGACCAAAGAGCTCCAATTTCTATCTAAACGATAGCGGTGAGGGAGAGGGATGAATTGTAAGGGTTTGTTAAAGTGCCAGCTGAACGTTTTAAGGACACACACACAGAGACGAACAAACTTTAACAAGCATGAACCAACTAGCTCAGCTTCAAGCCGTCACAATGTAAGGGTTTGCTTTTTTCTTTTGTCTTTTCCTTTTCTTTTGTCTTGTCTTTCGCTTTTTTTTCTTGTATTTTGTGCTATTTTTTCTGCTTATCACGTTCTGGAAAGTCAATCCAGACGTTGAAGTGAAGAATGAAGTAGTCGAATACACAAGAGTTATAAGTTCAGCGCGTGTGCTTGTCTTTCTGAGTATCTGGTGTATGATTGTTTCCCTGCACTGTCACCGTAAATATACGAAAAATGAAAAATGACATTAGCATACTCATCGTGCCAAACCCTGTCGCACTTTTTCCGAACTCTGATCTCCATGAGATCACAATACCATCGTTTCTGTTGTAGTGGCGCGGCATATTCTATACTTGTTTTGCTTCAGTCTTTGTAAGGGGGACGCTGTAATCCGATTCTACTCATCTATGGTGTACTAGATAGCACCATATTTGCAGAGCTAGTCTTCGGTTTTTGAAGTTACATCGAAATATATTTCAGCTTTTAAGTTATTTGTTATTTGGCATGTAAATTTACAAGCTTATCTAGATTGAAGGCAGCAAATATCTTGCCAGCACTCATGGTACGCGTTTGAAGTATATTGCGTTAACATAATTGACCCAACCTCTGATTTTTATTTGTCAGTGCCTCTAGCGAGTTGTGCATGCTAGTATTGCTTTTGTTTGTTTGTTTCACATAATCTACAGTACATTTTTCACCTTTCTACTCAGTGCAGCCCTCGCCGAACAGAAGCTAGCATCGACTAGGCCGAGGATAGGTCCATGGCAGTCTGCAAAGGTTGTTGATGGTAAGCTGCCTTATATATACAGCTGTGTAAGAGCAGCTTGTCCTGGTGACAATTTGAAACACATTTTTATGTTTTAGAAAGTGAAATTTGCATGGGCATACTTGCAATGTGAAACCTTACCAAGCCTGTTCTGAACTTTCATCCTCTTGAGATTTCAATACAGCCGTTTGTGCTGCGCACACACTGGCTACTTCGGCCAGGTAGAGACTTGATCCATATGAAGGTAAACAGGTGAGTATCAACTGCTCAGTGCTGTCCGTGGTGACGTTCTCTCGTTATCAGACGACTTACCACACTTGTTTGGCAAGGCATTTGAAAAGGAGAGCAAGTCAGCTGCTGCATAATGCTCCCAGTACTGGGCAGTCGACGATTGCTTGTTCACCTTCGTATAGATCACGACTGTACTTCAAGCTCGGCAAGTGTGACACTCATCTGATTCAGCCTAGCAGTGGTGTGCTGAGCGGTATCTGTAGAGCTAGTTGACTTGTGTACACACAGTGGCTGTGTGGTATAAAACACACCCAATTGGGAACTTTAATGCAATCTTGTGCAGTCCCATTGATGCTATGATTATAATTACACACCGTTTCATGGCGCGAAACAAAAAAAAACGCGATGTAATCGGTTTTTTAGACTGCCTGCGCGACCTTCAAGCTTGTCTTTGTACGTTCTCCGTGGTGAAATGCCCTCTATAAGCAAAATTTAGAGAATCCTTGAGCTATATGCTGCAAGGAGTGAAAGCAGTTGTCCGGCCGCATTCTCCCCTCTTTTGTATACTGTGTGAATGCAGACGGACGCGCACTTTGGATGCTTTGAACTTAAAGGCCCCACATAAAGCTCACGGCTTAATAAGCATAAATTATTGTGAAGTGTTTGCGGATTTGGCTTTTAAATGTCATGCACATGGGAAGCACAATGGTGGTGTAAAGTATGCCGAAATTGTAATGGTGCACTTTAAGGTTATACAGGGTATATTCAGCGAAATGTGGGCCAAATCTTTTGTGCCAAAACTATACATCCCACAAAAAAAAAGTCTTGTGTTGTTTTGGTCCTGGGCCAGGGGCCTATTTAGAAAAATGATTACAAAACAATGTAGTTAATAATGTGTATGTGTGCTGATTATTGTCTTTTTTCTTCCAATTACAGCATACACGGATGGTATCTCCAAGGAGAAGGGGTGGGATTATGTAGAGAATCTAGTGCTTTTTTCTATGAGTACGAAGCTTTCCGAAGTAAGGTCAGAATGGAAAAAGCACCACCAAGTTCCGCCTGGTCCTGAGCAGCCACGATAATGAACACAGAATTCAGAAGAATAGTAATACGAAAGACTTACGCAGGCAGCCACGCTTTTTGAGTTCGCAATGACATTTGATTATGATCACAAATATTCCTGCTTTGCTCAAGGTCGCCTAGTTTACAGACCATATTGGTGATCTTTAGCGCAGCAGGAATATTTTTGACCAGAATTAAACGTTATTGTTAATTGACCAAATGTGGCTGTCTGTGTAGTCCTTCGTGACTTTATTCTTTTTACTTGTGTGTTATTATCTCATTTTTTTCTCATGATTTAGTCCTTCGTGTTTTTGTTTTTGTGACTTATGTGTTAATGTTTTTTCCTTTTTTGAGGGTTTAGTCAAAGATATGATGCTCTCTTCATTTTCTAGTCTGGGAAACAGACGTGACTTCGTCGTGTTCAAGGAACAGTAATGACCTTTTCATCTTGTATTGCCTCTGGTGAACAATGGTGTCTGTGTGTATGTGTGTGTGTTTGTGCAACATACGTGGTCAGAAGGAATGATTTGGGGACCGAACGGTAAAACAAGGCCAGCGAGGAGCGATTGGGGGACTTTGAACATCGCACGGTGCAAGGAAGGACTTCAACGACGAGGCTAGCAAGCATGCCCATGTCAAAACTGCTGTGCTCGACCAGAGAGGTGAATCAGGACTGTGACTCTGTGAGTGAGAATCAACGACTCTGGAACTTTCGTGTAGTTTACAGCTTAATTGTTGCCTCCCGTTTGTTTTATTTTATAGGTGTCCGTGTGCTGTTACATTTTTAATTTTAATGGTTGTCCGTGTGATATTACAGTTTTGTTTCTTATCATTTTTTTTTAAGGGGGAAGTGCTAGTTTTGAGTTTTGGCGCTTTTATGTATAAAACTTTTTTTTCCGAACCATATTCCCTGTCGGCTCCCTCGACAACCAATCCCACCAAAGGGCTGCGACTTTCCGACGTCGAATGATATGTTAAAATGTTTTCTAACTAATGATTGCCTGCATTCTATCTTTGTAGCATACATATTGTCGGAATGACGAATTCCGAACCAGGCCAATAAAGATTGGTCTGTGCCCTATTCTGTAGATATATCTACGTAAATACACGTTTGGCAGTGTGGGATAGCAGTAAATTGTATAGTTTGTGGATATTCGTAAAAATGCATTATACGATGCCAAGTCTGGACCTGGAAAGTATAGTACCTGCCCCATGGCAATAATTTTCATGTGATGCTAGTAGGAGCATCACATGGAAATTGCTTTATGTGGGTGGGTACCCTATTTGACAGGCCCAAACATGGTATCATATAAAGCAGTCTATATATGGTATATAAGGAATTAGGCAGATATGGGTATATAAGGAATTGTGCAGATATGACTTTATTCATCCAGATATGGCCTTATTGTGCATATCTGCCCCATTCCTTATGTATTCATATATGTATTTTTTAATATAAGTCCAGATATAAACATTTTTGTAAGGGTAGGTATGTCACTCTATTAAACTATTTCTATTATTTTTCATGTTGCTTGATAAGGTTTAGTATACGGTTAGACCCACTCCGGTGAAGATCTCCGGATTGGCCAGATACGGTTCAGCTTCCGCTTCGACCAATTACGGTTGGGTTTCCGGACTGGTTATTCCCGGTTCATTTAACGGTTTCTAGAAATCCGGTTTGCTTATGGGCCCATATGACGGATTGAAATTCCGGATTCATTCCGGTTTGTTTTTGAACCGTTTTTTTTTGGTAGGGCTCCTGTCGTCGTATACCTGCCCGTCGCACCCAGAACTCCGACGCCTTTCCATGGAGACGACCACGAGGATATTGAAGACTGGCTGCAACACTATGAACGTGTAGCCCGCCACAGCGGATGGACGACGGACCAATGACTTCACAATCTCTACTTCGCGCTCGAAGGAACTGCGAGGCACTGATTTCAAAACCACGAAGCGTCCTTCACTACGTGGGAGTCCTGCGCCGCCGAGTTGAAGCGAACATTCATCAACCACCATCGTCGGCAGCGAGCGGAGGACCTTCTCCAAACAAGGGTGCAGGGCCCCAACGAAAGCGTGACCAGCTTCGTTGAGGATGTCATGCGCCTATGTGCCCGAGCCGATCCGGAGGCAGCCGAGGAGAAGAAGCTTCGCGTCCTCATGCGTGGCGTGAAGGCTGAAATTTTCGGGGGCCTTGTCCGCAATCCTCCGACAACCGTCGACGGTTTTGTGGCTAAAGCCACTAACATCGAGCGTGCACTGGCGTCCCGAGCAAGCCACTACCACCGACTCGCCGGCGCGCCTACTGCTCCAACCGTCGCAGCTACCCGTCTGGACTTGAGCACCACCGGTGTCGACGGCCTTCGGGAAATCGTCCGCGACATCGTCCGAGAAGAACTCAGGAAGCTCCTGCATACTGACAACCAGCCGGCTGCGCTGTCGATCGCCGAAGTTGTCCGCAAGGACGTCCAGAGGGCATTCCAACCGGAGGCTCCTGCCAGCGTAGTAGCACCAGAGGAGCCGACTCTGGCTTACGCCGCAGTAGCTCGGAGACCGGCCCCAGCTTCCCGGCAGTATTGGATTCCGCCTCGACGTGACCCACCCGCGCCGCACACTTTCCAACGTCGGGATGGGCAGCCCCAGCTCCTCCGCACCGAACAACCAGCCCCTCGGAAGACGGATGTGTGGCGCACGGCCGATCGACGACCGCTATGTTATCACTGCGGTGAGGCCGATCACGTCTACCGGAGGTGCCCATACCGACAAATGGGCCTCCGAGGTTTTGCGCCGAACGACCCTCGCCCAAGACCTGGCGAACGCCCTTGTGACATTGAGGAATACCTCCGTCGCCCTCCGTCACCAGCGCCGACAGCACCACGAGGTTCAAGGTCTCCATCCCCCCGACGTTCTGCATCGCCATTCCATCGGTCGCGCCATGACAGCCTGTCTCCCACTTCCCGCCGGGAAAACTAAGCGCGGCAACTCCCGGAGGTGAAGTTGCCGAACACGCCCGAAGCAAAGAGCCTCCAAGAACGCCGGAGCGCTCCCACTCGCCTGACGCCCCGCGTCGCAACGACGCCCCTGCAGCGGTGTCCAACAATCTAAACGTTGTTATCGACGGCTATGACGCATCGGCACTCGTGGACACCGGAGCAGACTACTCAGTCATGAGTGGGAGGCTCTCTCGCCGCCTGCGAAAAGTTACGACGCCTTGAGGAGGACCACAAATTCGGACCGCTGGAGGACACCTTATCACGCCTGTCGGAAGTTGCACTGCTCGCGTCAAATTCACGGCGAAACGTGCCCTGTGAAATTCGTCGTTCTACAAGACTGTTCCAGAGATGTCATTCTCGGCATGGACTTTTTGTGCGAATACGGCGCCGTCATCGACCTGGGTGAGAACAGATTGACGCTGCAGAAGCCTGTTCCGCCTTCGGAGAAACCCCAAACAGCGTCAGCCGCCGTCCGAGTTGCCGCCATCCCACGTGAACCTGCCGCCGTGATCAAGTGTTGTCGTACCCGTCGTGGCCGATAAAGCACCCTGCGGCGAGGTTGTCCTGGAAGGCAACCTTCAATTGCTTTTAGGAAGAGGAATAGGCGTCACAAAAGGAGTAGCTGGATTTCAGGACGGCCGCACTGTTGTCCTCGTGACGAACTTCCGAAATGAAACGCAACACCTAAAAAAAGGGGCAGCCATTGGCCACGTCGAGGAACTCCAAAACTCAGTCGAAATCGCCGCCATTACTGACGAATCATCGCCACCTCAGCAAGGCAGTACGTCGCCAGCGCAGCTCGACATTGACCCTAAGCTTGCGAGCTCGCAACGACGGCAGCTGATTAACCTCCTCGCCGAATACACCGACTGCTTTGCGACATCGTTGAAGGTACGCCAAACCGCCGTAGCGAAGCACCGCATCATTACCGAGGACGACGCGCGCCCTGTGCATCGATCGCCGTACAGAGTCTTCGTAAAAGAAAGGGAGGTAATCCAGGAACAAGTTCAAGAGATGCTGAACGACGACATAATCCAACCTTCGAGCAGTCCATGGGCCTCTCCAGTTGTACTGGTTAGGAAGAAGGGCGGAACGCTTAGGTTCTGCGTGGACTACCGGCAGCTGAACGCGGTGACGAAGAAAGACGTGTATCCACTCCCCCGTATCGACGACACGTTAGATCGGCTACGCCACTCTCGATACTTTTCATCATGGACCTTAAGAGCGGCTACTGGCAGATCGATGTCGACGAACGAGACCGAGAGAAGACAGCTTTCGTCACGCCAGATGGATTGCACGAGTTCATAGTGATGCCCTTCGGACTATGCATGGCTCCAGCTAGTTTTCAGCATGTCATGAACACCGTACTGGCAGGACTGAAGTGGCAGAGCTGTCTCGTCTACCTCGACGACGTCCTAGTGTTTTCCGGCGACTTTGACGAGCACTTGCGACGACTCCGAGCTGTTCTTCAATCCATACGGACCGCCGGACTCACCCTCAAGCCGTCAAAGTGTCGGTTCGCCTATGACGAACTGAAGTTCCTAGGTCACGTGGTTAGTAACGAAGGCGTTCGCCCAGACCCAGAGAAGACTCGCGCCGTCGCAGCATTTCCAGCGCCGAGAGACAAGAAGGCCGTGCGAAGGTTCCTTGGAATATGTGCCTACTATCGGCGCTTCGTTCGGGATTTCGAAAAACTTTCCTCACCACTCACAAACCTCACGAAGGACGCCGAGAAGTTCGAATCGGTTGAGGAGCAGCAGCAGGCATTTGACGAGCTGAAGCGATGTCTCCACACTCCTCCTGTTCTAGGACATTTCGATCAGGATGCGGAAACCGAGATTCACACGGACGCAAGTAATGCTGGACTTGGCGCAGTACTGGTTCAAGTGCAAGAAGGCACCGAGCGAGTTATCGCATAACGCAAGTCGGACATTGTCCAAGGCGGAAAAAAAATACTCCACGATTGAGAAAGAATGCCTTGCGGTCGTCTGGGCAATCACGAAGTTTCGTCTGTACTTGTACGGGAGCCCGTTCCGTGTAGTCACGGACCACCACACGCTCTGCTGGCTTGCGAACCTCAAGGACCCGTCAGGACGCCTCGCTCGGTAGAGTCTCCGACTACAAGAGTTCGACATGACTGTGGTCTAGAAGTCGGGCCGCAAGCACAGCGACGCCGACTGCCTGTCCAGTGCCCCCGTCGAAACACCTTCCGGCAGCAGCGGCGACGATGACGACGAGTGCTTCCTAGGCGCGGTGAACACCGACGACATGGCACGACGTCAAAGAAACGACCCTGAGTTACGCGCGCTAATCGAGCACCTCGAAGGACGGGGGGGGTACTATACCCCGTGTTTTCTTGAGAGCCCTGCCGACCTTCGAACTCCGACAAGGTGTACTTTACAAGGAGAACTTCGGAGACAACAGCTCGCCATGGCTGCTGGTAATCCCTAACGACCTTAGAGCGGAGATCTTTCAAGCCTGCTACGACGACCCGACATCCGGACACCTTGGCTGCAGCCGTACGCTGGCCCGGATTCGTGAAAGGTATTATTGGCCCAAGCTGCCGAAGACCGTACACCTCTACACACGCTTGTGCCACGAGTGCCAGCGACGCAAGAAACCGCCCATGAATCCGGCAGGTCTCCTGCAGCCGATTGCTTCCCCAACCGCACCGTTCCAGCAGATCGGAGAGGATCAACTTGGTCCTTTCCCACCATCTACGCAAGGGAACAGATGGATAATCGTCGCCACAGATTATCTCACGCGGTACGCCGAAACGAAAGCCCTTCCTTCTGGGACTGCTGTGGAAGTCGCCAAGTTTTTCATCGAGTCCATCGTCCTCCGGCACGACGCTCCCGAGGTTCTGATCTCAGACCGAGGATCATCATTCATGGCCCAGCTGACGCAAGAAATCCTTCGTCTCAGCCACACCAGCCATCGTCGCACCACTGCGTACCACCCGCAGACCAACAGGCTGACGGAGAGACTCAACAAGACCATCACGGACATGATCTCTATGTACGTCGACGTGGAGCACAAGACATGGGACGAGGTTTTGCCATACGTCACATTTGCCTACAATACGGCCGTGCAAGAGACCACCGGGGTAACACCTTTTTCAACTGGTGCATGGTCACAAGGTAACGACAATGCTGGACGCGATGTTACCCCACTAACCGGCTGACGACGGAAGCGACGATGCCCAGGTGGTTGCCCAACGGGCAGAAGAAGTCCTCCAGCTCGCCAGATACCCGTATTCAAGCCCAACAACGATTCGACACTGGCCGCTACAACCTTCGTCGTCGGGACGTCCACTTCCAGCCCGGAGACAGGGTGTGGGTGTGGACACCGATCCGCCGGCGTGGTCTCAGCGAAAAACTCTTGAAGCGCTACTTCGGACCCTACAGAGTGCTTCGTCGACTCGGGGATCTGAACTACAAGGTGATGCCCGACGGAATACGGACTTCATCACGCCGCCCTCCACGACCAGAAGTCGTCCACGTCGTGCGCATGAAGCCGTACTACGCTCGATAGGACTGTGGACCTTATGTGTTCCAAGTGACCCTTTATCTTACCGTTCTTTTTTGTTTGGTTTGTTTTGTACTGCATCGGTGCGATGCACTTTTTAATGGGGGGGAGTAATGCCGCGCGCGCAGCTTGCCAAGTAGGCAGCGCGCGCGTGGCCTAGCGGTTATAGCGCCAGCCTCCCACGCGAAAAGCGAGGGTTCGATCCCTGGCTGCGGGGACGCCTTTTTGTTGACATCTAATGTAATGTTCTGGTAAATTCGAGAACCATGTGGCTTGTTCGAGTTTAGAAAGTTCTATACGCCGAACCTTCTACGCCGATTCTTCCAGAACCCTCCGCGTGTACATAAGAGGCTCCGTGTGGTGAGCCGCAGTCAGTTTCGTTTAGCGTTCGACTCTGCTGCCACGCCGACTTCGACGCTCGAGACGCTCGGTTTTCTTCTGTTCGCTTTTATTTTTGGGCACAAGTTCGCGCCATTAAACGTTTAGTTTCCTCAGTTATTTTCGCCTCATCAATTGTCATTCGTGACAATATTGTCACGAATGACAAGTGATGAGGCGGCGAATGACTGAGTGAACTAAACGTTTAACAGGCGAACTTGTGCCCAAAAATAAAAGGAGAACGAAAGGTAACAACAGAGCGCCGCGGGCGTCGAATGCGGTGAAGCAGCAGGATCGAACGCTGAGGCGAAACTGACCGCCCGGCGGAGCCCCTTATGTACGCGCGTTGGCTTCTGGAACAATTGGCCTAGAACATTCGACGACTAGAACATTCGGAACTCGATCAGAGGAGAATGATCTCGAACTCACAATCACGAGAACGTAATGTTGAAAGAATAAATCAAAGAACATTCCACTGACTGGAATCGAACCTTGACTTTCCGCGCGACAGTCAAGCACGGTAACCTTTTTTTTTTAATTGAATTTAAATTGCAGCACAATGTGCTATGTCATAAAATACACTTTTTGCCAAAACCACTTGTGGGCGAACTATAGTTCCTTCATATTTTTGATCTTTTTAAACAAGTGAGCCCACTCTGGCAAAGACTCTGGGGTCCTACAGTACACCGTCTGGACCTCGCTGACAACCTCAATGAAATGTTTATGCACCGATTTATTCCGGGATCAGCATGCCGGAATTCCATTCTGGTTTTTCATATACAAAAGAAGCCAAGGACAATGAAAAGGTCGTAAGGCACCGAATCACTCTCTTCAACCAGCAAGTATCGAATAGTCGCCGGGGACAACAAAAAATCTTTTTCAATGTCCTTTGTAGGATGTCCCAAAAAAACACAGCGTCCCAACAGTAAATAAAGACATGGTCGATAGTTTCTGGTGTCTTACACAGGAGGCAATCCACGGACCAAGGGACGAAAATACCTCTTTCTCTGAGCCAGGGTTTGACAGGCAATGTCTCGCTGTGTAACTTAAAAAAAAGGACTTGATTGCCGGTGGGACACACATCCGTTTTACACGACGGAGCACGTCTCTCCCGGGACACTGGGTATACAGTGAGCGGTACAATGGAGCAGGAAAATGTATCTCAATCAGATCCTGCCGTAGTTTCTTTTTCGTGACTTCGCCAAGGTATTCTATGGAAAACCGGGCTTGTAAAAATAACACTGCATCTTGGACCTCTTTTAAAAACCCTGAAATGCCAGCGGGTTCGGTGCATTTGCTTGTAACCAACATTGTGGTCAGGGAGTTCGCAAGTCTCATCTGGATTATGGTGCGCAAAAATGGATGGTTCTGATCGCGCAAGAAGAAGTAGAGCGACACGAGCTTCCGGACGAAAAGGTGCGAGAGGCCAAGACCGCCTGACTTCACGCTTCGGAAAAAGTTATCCCTCTTTATCCTCTCCCATCCGGACTTCCAGATGAAAGTGGCGAACACCCTGTGAAATTTCTGGATGTTCCCCCTAGAACATGTTAAAACTTGCATAATATACCACTGTTTGGCTATCAAAAAAATATTGCAGACTGTGGCACGCGCAAATATCGACAGGTTTCGATTAACCCAGGTATCCGCTTTCACCATTAAGTCGTTTGCCACTCCCGTCCAGTACCCCGTGGTACCCTTGTAGTACTCCAAGGGCACCCCAAGGTACTTACATGGTGCTTCTTCCCAATTAATGCCTGCAAAATATCGAGGCTTTAAGTCCCACCTGCCATGCCACACTCCGCAACATTTCCCCCAGTTCACCGCGGCTCCCGTAGCGTTACAAAATTCTTTGGTGAGCATAACAATTTCCATGACGCTCTCTTCGTCAGTACAAAAAACGGCAACATCATCAACGTACGCTGAGACTTTAACCTCGACGCTATTTAAAAGAAACCCTCGGATATTCCTGTTAGTGATTACACTCAGACAAAAAGGTTCCAGGTACAAGGCGATGAATAAAGGCGAAAGGGGACAGCCCTGTCTGACGGCTGAAAGTACCGGGATTTTCTTAGAAACATTATTATTTATAACAAGCCTGGAGGTGCAGCCCTTGTACGCCATTTCCACTCCCTTTTGAATTAGTTCACCTGCAATAACAAACGCTAAAATACTCTTCACGACATCGTGCCTGACTTTGTCAAAATCTTTCTCCAAATCTAATTGAACCATTGCTACTCTACCCCTACCCACAGTTTCAAAAATACTTCTCGCTACATGAATATTAGTTTGAATAGACCTTCCTTTTATCCCACATGTCTGATGATCCCCGATGAGCGTTCCAATAACACTCTGAAGCCTGCGCGTTATGATTTTCGTGAAGATTTTATAATCTATAATACATAACGTAATGGGCCTATACCCCGTGACGCTAAGTTTTTTAACTTTATCTTCCGACTTCGGAATCAAGACAGTATGGGCTTCCGCAAATGAAAGTGGTAAACAGTGGTTTTCATATGATTCGTTAAATACGCTTAACAGTACTGGGCTAATGGCTTCTTTAAAGGTCTGATAAAATTCGGCACAAAGCCCATCAGGTCCGGGAGTTTTCTGCCTCGCTAGCGAATCTATGGCTCGCCGAATTTCTCCTAGGGTGATCTCCCCCTCGAGTCAAATTTTTACTTCCTCATCCAGCTTCGGCATAACTGACAAGAACTCATTAAATTTAGAAAATCCTACTGGGGTCGGTTTTTCCCCGAAATGTTGTTCGAAGTGCTCAACAAAAGCTTCTTCGATTATATTTTTGTCCTTACTGACTTTCCCTTTATACTCTATTTCCTTAATCTCTCGTGTCAAGGCATACTTCTTTTCTTCAGCCAGAGCTCGTTTCGTTGGCATCTCCCCCAGCAAAAACTTTTCCGCGCGAGCGCGGACGACTGCCCCTTTATATCTCTCGAGGTACATTCTTTCCAGCTCTAGTTTAACATTTCGGATGTCCTCGCTACTTGAGCCGGGTCTTTCACACTCCACTTGACAGAGTGCCTCCAGGTCTCGTCTCAACTGTCTTTCGCGGGCTCGACTCTGAAATCTGATATTGCTTGCCCTTTCAATCGCAGCTAACTTTACGTCTCGCTTAAACTCTTCCCAAGCCGCGCTTATAGAAGGTCTTTTTTCGGTGATAGCCCGCAAGAGATCGCTAACTGTAGCAACGAAATGTTCGTCATTTAAAAGTGACCGGTTTAATTTCCAAAGCTTTCAGTAAATTGATTTTTACTTTCTTTCCTTCCAATTTGAACACTTACAAGGCAATGATCGGTAAAGAAGATTGGCCGCACACACTACCTATGCGCTTGTCTAAGTGCGTCTGCTGAAACGTAGATGCGGTCTAGTCGGGCGTGCGAAGTATTTTGAAAGTGAGTAAAACTAACTCCCTCCCTTCCAGCGTAAATGGCTCGAACATCCTCGAGCGCACACTCATCAACAATTCTTTTTAAAGTGCTTGTACTGCTGTCACTTTACGGTGTCAGCGCAGACCTATCCCCCTATTCACATTCACAGTTAAAGTCCCCCATCAAAACAACAGCCTTGTCACACTCCACGTAATTACGCAAAAAACTGAAAAAAATTCACTATCTCTCGCGTTGTTGGGTGCATAGACGCAAATGACTCGCCACTGCACTCCTGACAGCACAAAATCACAAGAAAAAAAAACGACTACGCTCGTCAATAACTACCTGCACACTTTCACAGTTCACGGCCTTCTTTAAAAAGAAAAAACACCCCCCTGACCGCCCCACAGCCTGACTTACAGCTATTTCGTATCTCCTGAGATAAGGATTGAGCGCTCTCTCGATGTTATCGTCTGTCTGCATTTTGGTTTCTTGTACCGCAAAAAAGTCTGGTTGCTCGTCTTCTACTAGTCGTTGCAGCTGGTATTGCTTTTTCGACGAGGACAACCCTCGGACGTTTAAAGTGGCGAATCTAAGAGCCATTGCGGTGCCACTACAGACAGACGGCGAGGCTACAATACAAAAAGCCGCTTAAGTCAAATCGTTATATGACTACGAAAATACAACACTCTTACTTGACATACACCTAAACAGCATGGCTCAGGTTCAGTGGTTACAGTTTCTTCACTGCGGGACCTTTGACGCGTGGCCCACCGGTGGTCCCTGAGCGGCGGCGTGGCGCCGGCCTTTCTTGAATGTCCCCGTCTGCCACCTGCGGAGCGCCGACTACAGCAGGTTTCCAGGTTGACCCGGGTCCTGAGCTGGTGTTGGTTCCAGAGGACGCTGGGCAGAACCGCTCATAGCGTCCATCTCGCCGTCCTCCGGGTCGTCTTGCCCTTGGCTGGCAGCCAGGGTCGGCCTGCGGAGGGCGTAGTCGTGCTCACAGTCGTCTCCCTGAAGGGCCGGGCCCCGTGCGACGTCGTTGTCCCCTGGCTCGGGGACGTCCCTATCGCCTGCTGGAAGCTCCACCGTGGCCGAGACCTTGGTTGGTGGGGTGTCTGCGGGGGTCTCAGCCCGCCCCTGAGGTTGCCCGCCCTCCATTCTTCCTCCTGCCGCCTCCTCAGCTTCATCTTGGTCCATGATGAGCTCTGAGGTGTCGTCCGCGGTGCCGCCGTTGGTCACGTCTGCGCAGTTCTTCCTGCAGTCGTCGCGTAGGTGGCCGAAGCGCCGGCAGCTGTCGAATCATGGCACACGGCACTCCCTACGGATGTGGCCGGTTCGACGGCACCTAAGGCAGAGCGGGGCTCTACCCGTGGCCAGCAACATGGCCGTGCATCCTGGGAGCCGGAGTTGGTGCGGCAGCTTCTCGAGCGTGACGCCTTCCTTTATGGTCAGCCTTTGTTGTCGACTGCACGCCCTCGAAACCCTCGACGCGCCAGGCTTCTCTGCCGACGTCCTCTACCTTGCCGTACGGTTCCAGGTTCTTTTTCACAACGTCGTCAGGCAGGTGGAAGGGCAACAAGTGCAGCTTCAGCCTCACCTCATGTTTCTCCGGGTCAATGACGACGCAGCGCTTTCCTTTGACTTCCAAGGTTGCGGCGCTCACCAGCTTTTGCTTGTCCAACGACGTCTTCAGGGTCACCATCCACACATGGTTCATTTGGTATGAACCAAACGCGTCGATTTCACCCAGCACCCCGGCTTTCTCGAGTCCTTTCTTAAAATCCTGGATGCGGTAAGGCCGTGCTGTTATGTCCGCGTGTAGGAAGACTGAATTGAGGGCGTGAACGCCCGTGGGCAGGGGAGTCAGAATGATCCTGTAGCCTTCGTTCGATGATACAGCAGATCCGCGGCTATCAGTAGCCGTTGTTACCGCTCCGACGGAGCTCATATCGAGACGTCCGTTCGCTTTGAGAACCAAACGACGAATCCCTCAAGCGCGGTAACCACTCGGCCACGCACGCGGTCGCTCGCCGACGCACATGGCAATATGACACATGTACAGTGCCTAAAATTTTAATTAAAACAATGTTTTGAAGCAAAAGGGTTGAATCTTGCAGGGGTTCTCCTTCACCATGTATTTATTATTGCGAAAATAGCCAACTTTTCACTCGAATCTTATCATAATCGAATAGCGCCAAATAGTGCATGCAAAGTTAAATATCAAAACTAATACAAACACCAAACGCCATTTTTTTTGTATGTGTAATGTTTACAAAGCGGAACGTAAAGTAGCTAGCACGATTAAAATTTGTCAGAAATCAGTATTTTCAGAGCCATATAATGCATGAAACGCAATAATTAGGAGCGATTGTTTCAATTGTTTGGAAGCCTTTAAAGGCTTACTCCGGTCACATGTTGATCCGAAATAAATTACTGATATTGCCGCGCACGTCTCCGAGCAAGCGCGCCCGTGGCCGATTCCATTTTCAAACGCAGACGCAAGCGGACATGCAATCATGAGCTCAGTCGGAGCTGTTTTAGCGGACCGGCCGGGCTGCCTGACTATTCTGCCGCCCTAGCCGACTAGTACTGCGGTGTTAAACACCGTGCTTTTGCATGCTGATGTTCGTGCCCGCCCGTACGGAGTCGATGACTTCCGGGACACCCTGCAGCAATTGGCAATGCTTTGCGAAGTCACTGCGTTGGGAGCAAACCAGATGAATTACGTCTGGGCTGTGACTGCCAAGTCACCCCAGAGTAAGCGAAAGGCCCTCGCCGCCGGCGACCTCGTCGTCAAGGGGAGGCGATGCCTCGTCAACGACCCGAGAAACCGAGAAATTCTCCCCAAACTGCACTGGCTGCTGCGCTATGTTCCTGACGACGAGGTGAGGGTGGCGCTGGCACCGTACGGAACGGTAACCAAAGTGGGCACCGAGAAGTGGTGGGTGCAGAGCATTGCGGGCGGGTGTAGCCCGAAACAACCCATAGCCGTTTGAACCCGTCCCATTTCGACCCATTCCCGAATCGACCTTCCCGTTTGAACCCGTCCCGTTTCGTCCCATTCCCGAAACGCCCTTCTCATTTGAGCCCGACCCGTTTCAACCGATCTTTGAACACCCTTTGTGTTTGAACCCGTCCATTTTCAACCCATTTGCATAAGATCCTGCACATCACAACCTCTTCGCGAAAAGTCTCATTGTTCTAACCCTGGTCTGTGCACCTTTTCTGTTCAAGAATATATGTTCTGAAATATTATTGCATCACAATGTATTCTAAAAATATGCACCTCTTTCCAGCAAGCTTCGAAGTTATATATTGTTCTTACTTCAACCACTTAGTCTTTAGCTTATTTTTTTTTATTTTCAAGATCATCTCCATAACGCGCAACTGCGAAACAGTCTATGTACACTCTGCAACTACATTACTGCAAGGACGACCTAATCACTTTTTTAAGTTTTACTTCGAAATGGTATTAGCAGGCACTAGGTTTTAGGGCTTAGGGTACTGGCTCAGATGAGCACTCCCAAAGACAGCTATAGTTTTTATAGCAGCCTTTTAATTCTATGAGATAGACAGCAACATTGCCGATCGCTTTTTCGCGCTACGTACAATAATAAAGTCTTGCGTACACAAGCACAGTGGATAACCTAAAAGTAGCGTCGCCATCGCGATGTTATTTTTAGGGTACCCAAAGTGCTTGCGTACGTTATTCTAAAACCCCATATTACTGATCTTGATATTTTGGAGAGCGATAAATCAGACAAGGTGATAGGCATATGATTGCAACGTTATGTGTTTTTGTTTTTTACATTTTAAAACACTGAACACGCGCACACAGCAAAACCTCACAGACCAGTAAATGCTTTCGCCTTGTTGAGAAAGTCTAACAGGGAAATCGTGCCATCAGAAAGGCGACACTCAAGTTCTGATTGTTTGCGGTCCTTGCTGACCCACTTGAGCCCCCTGGCCCGCACGGCACCACTCCTTGCAAGCTGCTGCCAAGATACCCTTGCCAAAGCCTCATCCAGTTTGATCAAATCGATGAAGCTGTAAATGTTCGGGTGAGCCCTCCCTGACAACGTGTTTATCTTATTGTGCCATGTCTACAAAGTTGTTTCGGGAGAGGGAGAAGTGAGGTCAGCAAGGAGGACAGAAACTGGACACTTGAACCTTATCAATTGTGAACGAAAAATACAAACGAACCGACCTAACTGATAACAAACGATGGCCGAAGCGGGAAGGTTGTTTAGGGATAGGGCGAAATGGGAAAGCATGAAACAAGAAGGTCGTTTTGAGCCGGGTCGGAACGGGAAGGTACAAACGGAAAGGTTGAGTTGGGAATGGGTCGAAACGGGAACCACCCTTGCGGGCAGCACCTCGATGACGTGAACGGCTGTCATACGGCTCAAGCCTGGGATTACACTGGACAACCTGCCGCACCAGTTGCGCATCGCCGGAGGTCTGGCGCTCGTTGTGGCGCCGGGCAGAGCGCTGCTGTTCCCGCACCGCTAGCGGAGTGGCCATATCCGCCGTGACTGCCGCGTGCCCAAGTGTGAGTCTTGCCACCGTTTTGGCCACGACGCAACCCAATGTGTGAGAGAGGGCTAAGAACGGCACCGACCGACTGGCGCCTGCGGAGTTGCCGAAGATGGCGTAGGCCACGGCAGTGGGTGTTTGCCGCTACGAGGCTCTACCAGAAGGCACCATGCAAATCTGCGTCAGGGAGAGAGGACTACGAGGCGAGAGCCGCCGAGCCCATGACGTCCTCTGCGACGCAGCTAAACATCTATGTGGATATGGCTGACACTGGTGTTCTGGCCATTGGAGCGACAAAAGCGAGACATTTCTCCCGGAGGCGTTCACTCAGCGCGTGGCGCCAAAACAGTGGTTTTTGAACCGCGCTCAAAGCGAACGGACCGCCGGGTGTAGTTCGTCGGTTCATCACCGCATATTCGCTTCATATAGTTCAGCACTGATGTCTATGGGTATTTGCTGGATCGCGTTTGCCCAGCTCTGCCTATGCACAGGAATGTGGCCACGGTCGGCCATCTTTTTAGTAGAGTTATATTATCTCCAGCCATCATAGTAATATGGAGGACAGCGCTATATGGCGGCAGGCTGCCATATAAATAGCCCTGGGTCTAATACACTGTAAATTCGGTGATATTCCGCGCTTGATTGGAGTCGCTCGACGAAGCGTATTTTTTAAATTTAGTGGATGTGACAAAGGAAGGTTGACTATGCCGTCATGTTCATATCTCGCCAATCGCGAAAAGTGTTTTGTGGCTATCTTGGCGCACAGGGATACGTTTGGTACAAATATTTATTTGTTCCCAAGGTATCTGCGAAGTTGGCCCGCGACCCCTGAGTTTTGGGTGGAAAACGCGTACCCTATCTAACTGGCGGTAGATTGCGCCACTATACAACTATGGTGTGGCCAGAGATAATGTAACTCTACCAAAAAGATGTGCCGACCGTGGCGGCATTCGCGGAGCGGCCAAACGCAGTCCACCAAATAGTCATAGAGATCAGTGTAGTTCAGCCTTAAGATATCATTTGGTTGAAAAAGAAGCAGAAGAGATATGTTTCCAGGTGCTGTGAATTCAGCTCTTGCCGGAGCACAACCAAAGAATATTATGTCACGCTATCTATTATTTTAACGGAGGTAATACATATCAGGCCAAAGACATGCGATGCCGACTACATTAACACATAAAAATGTTCAACGCTGATTTACCATAAACTTTGGGAGTATAATTTGGGGGGGGGGGGATGAAGAGAGGGCATTTAGTCTACTTAAATTTAGGGACAGCGTGTGAAAAATACAGCTAATTATGTAGTTAGCTAAGAAAATTACAGGAGGGCACTTAAGACTGCTTACGTGTATGAATGCGAAAGCATTCGCACACGTACACTAATGAATGCTTTCGGTTGACTATGCCGCCATGCGCATTCTGCGCATGACGACTATGCCGTCATGCGCATGCAGCGCATTCCTACAAGCAGCGCGCCCCGCTCCCTCTCGCAGAGGCCGGTCGAGCGGCGCGACATGGCTGAAAGCAGTGTAGAACACGTGATGCAGTAGTGCACGGGGAGAAGGGGGGGGGGGGGGGGAGAATTCCCTGCTCCTTGCGGCCACGCCTGACACGCAACCCGAGAGGGGGGAAAGGGCGGTGCCGTTTTTTGCGGTTACAGAACAACGCCGGCTGCGCTCCATGGCACAGTTAATGCTTTCACATTAAAAACCTTTACAAGAATCTGAAACTAGATTCACAAAGCGATCTTACGCTAAAAAATGTGCGTATGACAAAACCTAAGAAATTCGTATTCACGATGCTAAATTATTGTAAGTTTCGCGTAAGTTACGATGGAATCCTACTACAGCTCCACAGGTTTCTTACGCGTCTTTTGCGATCAAATGAACATGGCCGAGAGCGCCGCTTAGTCACTTCGTCGCGACGACCAACGGGCATATATTTTTCAATGTGTTCTTCACGCGTGTCACGACTTTAAGCGACACGAAACACAAGGTTCTTGAAATCGACCACGACGGATATGAACGTGGGATCCACATACACCCAGAAAAAGCTACAGCGGCAGCAATCCCACCGATCAAGCGACCGCCAAGGGCTAGCTCGGCACCTAGCATGGAGCTCCGATGCACCGTCGCGTCGACGGTCCCTGGCAAAGAGCGTCTGACCATTACCGGCTGGCTTGCTGAATGGAATATGACAGCGCGATCCTTGTGGACCCTTCCCGTGTGAATATTTTGATCGCTGACCTGCATTTGCGCTTAAGAGGTCAGTCTCTACCCCTTGTCATCCTGCTGTTTTCGAAGGTGACGAACGCTTTCGTCGAAAAAAGGCACTCTCACGAATTCTATATCCTTGTTTCTTGTTATATAGAACTCACATAAGCGCCACATGAATTGCCTTCGTAACATGTATAGAACACTTTGATATTAGTATGTCATATTTATTCTGAAACGGCGGTAGGCCAACACTGTCGAGCTAGAGCAGATCGTGGGAGCTACGCATCGCAGGTTCAACCTTCCTCTGACGAGTGTCACATAAGCATCAAGCTGCAATCAAAAATCGGTACCGAAGCACTTAACGAGACGCGGTCAAACAGCTCGAATCCAGCGCTTCGATTAAACACCCGCGCATCTGCTCCGAGTGTGGACAAATATTTAGGTGAGTCTTGCCGACATTCTTATAGTTCAAAAGTATCTTCTTGGATGTCGGCTCGCTCCTGCATCTTCAAGGCCGCCAAAAGAAAACACCCAGCCATTTGTTTTGGTATACGCCGCTTTGCAAACGAACGGCACGGGCCGTGTTTTTTAGTTACGATGACAGTTTTGTGTTGAATTTGTAGCAATCGAGTTCATCGCAGTTGACAAAGGCGGTTAGCCCGGCTTCGGCATTTGGGCCAGTATGAATCATGGTAGGGTCGATATTTCTCTGCAAGGAAACGGTCCTCAAAGAAACGTTAACAGAGATGCCAACTGTGTTTGTTGTTCTTAAAAATTCAAGTGCTCCGAACCATGCCGAGCCCTCTGATTGGTTATTCATGTTGCTGAAGAAGCTGTCGCCATTGCAACAGTCCGCTCTCCCGGAGATCGGGAGCTTTCGGGACACAGGAATTTCTCGCTTTGCCGTACAAGGACGTCGCTTTCTTCCTCTCACTAAAGAACGCGTTCGTAAATACCAACATCCACACTTAAGATGTTCGCAATTTACAACTTTATAGCTAAGTTATCCTAACCTAAGAAGCTTTTCGTGAATTTGGCCTCTCATAATTTCGCGTATTATTTTATTCCTAATATACTGCCAGCATTCCTGTTTTTCTTTAAGGTCAAATGGGGTTCGTTTATAAGGTTTATCTGCTATGGGCTAAAATGTAGGACAAAAATAGGTATTATAAAAGTCAAGTAGAAACAATATACAAGGGTTCATACTTCGCTTTAATACCAGAGAACGGGATTGTTATATCAACCATATTTTCTATTGGAAGCAAAATAACAAAAATATAATTGATCTAGCGACCACCAAAACGTTTTGTGTGCATAAAAATTATAACCACCATCCAATCTCATAAATCAAATATATTGAATTGAATTGAAATATTGAAAAGATTACAAGATCACTCTAGCTGCGATGAAGGTTTTTAGATAAAATCACAGATTAATATTTGGATGAATTTTCATGAAGCATTCCTAAATATTGACGAAGACGTTTAAAAATGCTGCACGTACAGTGACACTTCAGGAAAAGCCTACTACAGGTATTTTCTAAACTCATTGGTCATCATGGCGGGACATATGTATATGCATTTCAAGAAAGAGGTACAACAAAGCATATTTTACGTATTAAAGAAAATTGCATAACGCAACTGTAGAAGCATGCGACTCTATGTACATTACTGCCCCATCTAAAAAGGCATAGTTTAGTTCAGTTAAGACCCAGAAATGATCCCATACATTTTGACAAGACTTACAATCACGCACTCGGTTGATAATTCATTTCAATTCAATTTATCTTTATTGACTCCAGTTTGGAGAAAGAGGCAAAGAAAAAGCTACATTGCGAAGCTTGACAGGTCTTTTCCTGTTAGTCTGCACTTCCAACAACATTACACGACATAATCAATCATGAAACTTCCAGATTAGTAAGCACTTCCAACAACATTACACGACATAATCAATCATGAAAACGAAAGCGGCAAAGATATCTTGATACAGATTTTGATATCATGAACAGAACAACACTCCTAAAGTTGTAATTTTTCCTAAAATACAATTATGTAATTTGGTTATTTGATATATTTTCAATGTGAATATTTTTAATTGAGTTCATATTGTTAGTCTGTACAGTATAGTGGTGCAGTTGAAATCCGTATTTGGTCCTAAGATGCGGCACTCCATAGTGCTCTGGACTACGTGCATAATAGGACGAAGAGTTTTCAGCCAGCGAAGCTAGGTGAAGGAAGGATTTGTTATCATAATAAATACTACCTCAAGATTTCTGGATTAATGTCTATGTGCATAGGTCAAATACACGCGTTACTTTAAATCTTTAAAATAAAATATCGGTATGACTATTCATGGTACATTGGCTGCTAGAGGTAAGAACCTTTTCGAGTGATGTATAATCTGTCTAGGCTTAATTCCGTCGTTTTTCTCCATACAACCTGGCAGTACTTTAAAATGTGAAGCAAGCGATTAGTTATATAAAATAAGGTGGACTTTTTCAAGTAAATAAAAGCGATGTTTATATATGATACATATTATGTTTTATAATTTACACATAACATGTTCTATGTGTTCGTTCCAACTTATGTATTGGTTAAAGGGAAGCTGAAGAGCTTTTCGAAACAAATGAGTTAATGGTTGATTCTGACGTGTTTGTGCCTGCTGAGTTCAAATATCACAACCATTTTACCGAAAATAATCCCTAAACCCCAAAAAAGCGAAGACATCAGAAGTGATCGCCGCAGCGGCACGCCATTGGCTAGTTACGCGTGACGCGCCACTACGTCATAAAAGGAACATCTCGATTTTTATTTGCTCCACCGCTTGCGGAAGTAGCCGGGCGCCGGGTCTTCTGCTCTTTTAAATCGGATTCGGCTTCTGATTTTTCGAAATCCTTCGGTGGATCCGAAAGAGGAATGTGTCCAGACGACCCTCGACGGGACAAGTACGCGTTCCTACCGTCGGAAAAGTAGGAAAATGACCCCCCGCAGTAATAAACGCAGACACCAGGAACCGCTTGCGCGGACGCGACATGGCCTGCTTCTTACCTTCAGGAACGTACTGACCGCTACTTATTGTAACGTAAAACGTTGACCATAAATGAAGTGCTATTGACGGGACGCCTCAACCCGGATTAGCGTGACTCTCCCCAAAACGGTCGTCAAGGGACTATAATTCTGCACACATCGGCCTTCGTGCTTGCCAACTGCTGGACGCGTGAGCGTGTAGGCTGCATTGTTCATTAGGGTTGAAGTTGTTTGAAGGGATAGTATAGTCGACTTCGGGCGACGGGAGAGCTTCCCCTGAGATAGACGGGTGATAAGACAGGGTCACCACTCTGCCACCGACATGTCCTTGCGCACTATGCGAATTAAGGCCCGTTCACACACTTCCGACCGAGTAAGACCGAGAGTGACCAGGCCGGTTTTTAAGCCTCTTGCGGTCTCTTAGGACCAGCTCCGCTGCAGCGCATCCGGTTCTAAGAAGTCGCAAAAGGCTTAAAAACCGGTCTGGTCTCTCTCGGACTTACTCGGTCGCAAGACTGTGAACGGCGCTTCACGGCGCAGAAGGTCCATCCTTGTGATAGCGGTACCATTTGCTGAGTTTAGTTGCTTGCCACAAACTATTACGCCATTAGAGCTTTAAAAAAAGCAGATATCTGTGTTCGGCAGCCCTTAATTTGATGTCGAAATCGTAAAAGCTTCCTGGGCCTCTACACTCGCATACTTCTACCAAGGTTTGTTGACTGCATCACACCACCACCAAGAATTACCATCGTCCAATCGCATTTCTACGGCACAAGAATTGTTGCATGACAAAAGCTTTATACGGAAAACACTGCGTAACTTGTGAAAAAGAACTCAATTCAGAACACAAGGTCACATGCTTTGTATTTCCAAAACGCTCTACTGAAGAGAATATGAACCTTTGGAAGGAAAATTTAACCAAATTTATGTTTACGTCTAAAAAATATATGACCTCAATAATGTCAGCATCTGTAAAAAAAAATAGTGTTTATGCTAAAACAATTTGCACCGTGAAACTCGCATTATGAATTGCATGACCACTTATCAAGCAAGCCCTGCTCTCCCAAGTACCTGGGTAGCCGAGTAGCTTAAAAGCAAAGGAAAATAATCTTGGGCTACCCAAGATTGTTTTCTTTTGTTTCCCAAATTTTCCGGACCGTAGTCGGTCTGTAAAATATAGTCACTTCAACAATATAAGAAACCAACACTAAAACACTAATATAAGGCGGTTAACACAAGAGAGCCAGTTGAAACCCGCTATTCGGCTGAATGATCGCGGCTTCTCTAGCACACTGCGCAATTCTAATAACGTAATAGCTTTTGTTTTAGAACAGTCGACCAACAATTCCTACCTAGTTACGGTTCCTCTTTCCTTGTGACTTTTAATGCGCTGAATTGCCTTCTTACCTTCATAGATGGTCGGCAGAGCGTCGGGTTTAGGCGAGCCTTCTTCAGACCCAAGCCCATACGTACACATGTTTCCATATGCGTCGTTCGAAACACGTTTTGAACAAAAAACGGTGTACTTGCTCAAACCCACCCACCCCCTTAAAATCTCGGTGACGAGGTGGAAAATACGGTAAGCGGGAAGAGCAACTGCGACGAGCGCTGTTCGTGAAAGATGGCGGCTACACATGAATACGGCATTGTGCAGCAGCACGAGTCAGTTGGTTCGGTGCCACGAGAATTCTGCAAACACGTGAACAAACAAGAGAACAATCAACACTTCAGGCGATTGAGTCAATAGCATGACCGGTCAACGGATAAAAGCAAGCGCTATGCAGCGGCAGAATGACGACGGCTCGAAAAGACACTAGAGCAGCCTACGAGGAAAAGCGCGGCCAGCCGCGGCGGGGTCCCCCAGCCGGTCCTTTTGTGACGCCGGCTGACGGGCTTCCTCCTCTCTCCCCTTTCCGTCTGCTCCGGAGAGGCGTGGCTTCGGCGCTACTTCGAAAGTGCTTTTCCGGTTAATCCGCGCAGAAAATGACCTAAAGAATATGATATTCGTGATGGGTGAGGTTCTATTAACTAGGCTCAGGCGTTTTTTCTCACATTTAAAGCCGCTTCAGCTTCCCTTTAAAGAACACCCTTAATATTCTGACCCTTAGAACAACTTGTACGGTACATGTATCTAACTTAAGTGGTACACCTGTATGACATAGAAAAAATTTAGGCAAAAGTAGAGCGGCCTTTGTTTTATTGCTATTGATATTTGGCAAATTTACCAGTGCGCACGAACTAAGCACATTGAGGAAACTATTCGCTTCAGATGAAATAATATTTATGTCCGTTCCTTAAAAAAATATGCTCGTGCCGTGAATACAAATTCTCATGCATAATAAGTAAATACAAACGGCCGGGCCCAAAAAGTGGAATTTCCTTTCAGGCGGCTTAGGCGGCAGAAAGTTAATCTTTCTTGAAACGCCATCTTGTGTCTCCATCACAGATGGTTTCAGGAACAACCGTGAGCGCATGTCAGTATATAGCTCATCCAGAAAACAAATGAGAAGCTTTAAATATTACTTTGAGATTGAATGTTTACGACTTTTGTTTTGAGTTCTAGTGACAACTGAAATTAGACAGGTTTGCTCAAACACTGCAAACCGCAGCACACTTTCTGAACAGGTCGGACTACTGCCTTCTATAAGCTGCAAGCATTCGTCCAATGGGGTCAGGTAAACAAAAATATGTGTGATCTGACTGCCGTAAAACGTATTAAACTGTTTGCGGGTAGGGCTGCAACTTCGTACGCCAGTGGCACTGGTTGGAGAAGCAGCTTCTCGTTTTTCTGAAAGTCTAGGAATGTAGTTGGTTACGGCTTTCTCGAATCTTCACTAAACAGCCTGTCGTGTGTTGCTCAATGTCTTATTAAAATTAACCTCCGCTGGCGTGTGAGCACAGCTCTCCTGTGGGGCTTTAGAAGTGTCTGGGTAAGAGATTCGGGGTCACACCATATCCTGTAACCGTGATCCTGCCCGAGCGTGTTTATATTATTTTGCAATCCACTGATACGCAAAATGCCTGGAAAAATGACGCAACGTTAAACTCAAGTAAAATCGTCATGTCATGTGTAATTGAATTTTAAATTAAGCCTTCTTTTTAGAATTACTTACTTTGGAAGTATTGCCAGCTGGAACTAGACTTGTTGGAAGTATTGCCCGATGGAACGAGACTCGTTCGATGTGAAATTATGTGTTGGGGTAGTCTAGTCGACAAAGTTGCCGCAGCTCGTCACCGGGCACACCAACCCGCTGCACCAATATGACGGTTGCCGGTATCTGAAACCCCGCTTTCTGACCAGGTCGTTTTTGTAGAAATGGAAATGCCTATTCTTCTTCCACGTTGGTTATGTCCAACAGCCCGCGTTCAGAACAAAAATTGCGGCGCTTCCTGGCATTCCTGAGGCGAATCATAGATTCGATTTCTCGCTAGCTTAACCTTACCAGTGGAAGATGCGTTTTCTAGAAGTGCAGCGTTTCACCGTACAGGCGCCTAGCTAGCCTTGCACAACACTGTACTTGTACCTTGCCGCGCGCAAATTACCTTCCTTTTTTTCATCCTCTTGTCTTGAATAAATCAGCTACTACAATAATTTGTCACTTTAGTCGAGCATTGCAGAAGCTAGAAGAGGGGGCTCCGGCCACACAGCCTTCCTGCCAAACACGCGCGCTCGTGCATGACAACTATTGTTTAGAGCAACATGCTCATGCTTCCACATTTGGCTTCGCTCGCACACAAAGTGAAACCAATATTTGTTCTTTTTTATAGCTTAGGAGTAGGCGAGTGTATGCCTTATCTTGTGTTGTGTTTATTATTCTTGCCTTCGTCCTTAACACTTTTAATCGTGAAACACATGTGAGCCGAAATTGCGTTGCGTCGCGCCGCTGAGTGCCGTAACCATAACAACCGCTGCTGACGCTGTGACACGGCGACGCGGCATTTTGCCATGTCAAGGTGTCAGTGGTAGTTTATATAGTTGCGTCGCGCGGCGGCGCATTACGGCGAAGTTTTTGCTCACACTTTATGCATGCTTTGCACTCACTCCCTTGGAATTTCTTGGTGTGCAAGAAACTTTTTTTTTTGTCTCATTAGAACTATAAACTCCCGCGTATGGGGCAGCAAACGCCGCTTTTTCAAACGCTTTCAAAACGCTCTAACGGCGCATTCACACTGGCAGCTGAACCGCATTCGGAAAGGGGTTGCGAACGCGGTACAAATTCAAGCGCCTTTGATGATAACATCGAGAGGATCTACTTCGCGGTTGCGTTTCTAACGCCCGTGTGAATGCAACAATAAGCTGAAGAAAAACTGTCTACTAGAACGTTTTGCTGGAGCTCCGCTCTCAATTCCGGCGAAGCGGGCGCGCACGCGCCGTTTGACGGCATTCGAGAGGAGCTGAAAGTGAAAACGGTCTGCTGAAGATCACTATTATGGAGGGAAACTTCGAACACGCTTTAACCTGATTTGTGCGTGAATGCGCCAATGCGATTTCGAGGTCACATATTAAACGGGCCCAGGAAAGTGCGCACACAAATTCAGCAAAACAAGGGCTGTAGCCTGTAGGTTTATAAACTACTACACTGTAGTGGTTACTAAAATTTCCAAGTGATGTCGAACGAGTAAGATATTGTACTGGAAAACAGAAGTTTCTGCAAAGCGTGTGAATTTAATCGCTGAAGATTTGAACAGCCGAAAAATGCTGCATACTGAATTGAAACAACTGCGGCGTGCTCCGACAGGTATGGCACCACACCCGGAGACAGCATAATGATGTGCGTTTAAATCGTTTTACAGTTTTCAGGCATTTAGGTATTGTTTTATCTTTCCTCTCCGTCTGAAACGTTGCGGTATAAACCTTTCGTGAGTTTTTATCTTTATTTTATTTTTACTTGATGTGTTATCAAGTAAAAATAAAATAAATATAAAAACTCGCGAATGTTTCGGCGAAAACCGCAGCGTTTCAGGCGGAGAGGAAATATAACAAAACAATACAATTTACTGCCATCAATTGCCTAAAAACTGTAAAACGAATAAAATGAACCCTGGTCCTTTTTTTATTCAGCCAATTGTGTGCACATAATGTGGCGACGTGTTAAGAGGCAGATTTAATGATCGCTATTCTTTGCATTTTTATGTTTACTTGACATATTATGGACGCAACAACCTAGACTAAGATTATACTGCACAGAGCTGGATGGAAACTAGCGAGGTGCGTGGTTCACGGGCTTTTTTATTAACGCATCAAAGGAATTATGGAATATTAATGCTTCCTTCGAAGAACACAAAAAAGGACAAATTTTAGTAAATAATAATCGTTACTCAAGGCTTCTGGATACATGCTGATTTAGCCCCGGCGCAAGCCTGGTAGAAATATTTCACCGTACGGATAGGTTTCCTTAATCAATCCGAATTTTCGACAGCAGTGTCGAATCATTCAAAAACCTCAAGTATTAGGAATCCGAAAGTCTAATCGAACTATTCCCGTACTGATTATTTGATTCGAATTCGAAACACAAATGATCGCACACCCCTTATTTATTATGATTGACATAAATAAGATTACAAAATAACCGAAACACGAAATGGGCTACTTTAATTTGATCTTTAATTAACATTACCTTTACTGTGGTGGTATGGGTCCTGTTGCAACTACAACACTTTGCGAGAGCTGCAACGAGGGGCTAAACTCATTTAAGCAGTTTTCGAAAGACCAATGAACTTCGAGATATTCGTTGATTAGTTTTCGCGTGTTTGTGAGGTGGTTTCGAAACCCCATGGACGGAGAAAGTGCACCGCGACTCTTATTAACAAGGATGCGCAGGAGAGAGAGGCAGACGTTTTTGGCACTTTGTCTGTAGGGAGTTTTCGTAGACCGTGTTTTCTTCCTCCGCTAAGCCCTCCGCAACAAAGAAGCCACTACTGTGCCTGCGCGCCGATGGCCTTGGCTGTAGAGTTCCGGGTATCGTAATGGGTTGCGGAGAGTGTTGCGGGACGGCAAAAACGATATACAAAAACTTTCTAGTACCTCTGCAGCGCGACGTCAACAAGTACCACCTACAAGACCGGGCATCGCCTTTTCTCTCCAAGCGGCATTATTAAAGGATCCGGGCAGCGCCATCTAGCTCTCGTCAGCGACGCCGTCACCGTCGCCGTCAGCGCGTCTTGCTTCGCGTTACAAAGAGCGAGACGCTAACACGCGGCGACGTCAGACGCACTAGTCTGCCGCTCTGTGGCATATTCTCGCTGAGCTTTCGGCGTGTTTGCCACGTGGGGCAGGTGGCCGACTCACCTACGATGACGTCATGTGAGCAGGTCTTGTCGCATAAGTGATATTGCATCGGCTTTCGCAAAAGGACACGCTGCAGAGATGATGACGTGGCGCAAAAAAAAAAAAACTTTCAGCCTTTCCCCTCTGCTGAAGAAGGATGACCAGCGAAGGTGGTACTATGATGGGACGACCTCAAGCACAACTTCTTGGACGACCTAGAGGACGACGTCGAGGACGACCTCAAGGACGACTTCTAGGACGACTTCAAGGACGACCTCAAGGTCGACGTCTAGGACGCCCTCAAGGACGGCGCCTAGGCGACCTCAGGGACGAAGTTTACAACGAGAACAAGGACATCCTCAAGGAGGACCTCAAGGACGACTTCTGCGACGACTTATAGGACGACCTGAAGGATGACTTCAAGAACGACCTCAAGGACAACCTCTCTGATAACCTCAAGGACGACCTCAAGGTAGTGATGCAAAACTATCGATAATTCGACTATCGATACTCTCGATAGTTTTGGAAAACTTTATCGACAGTATCGCAGAACAATCAATAGTCAAATATCGATAGGTTCTCGATAATCAACTATCGATGCTTTTTCGATAGTCGACTATCGATAGTACTATCGATAGTTTTTTCTTAGTTTTTTCGATAGTCAACTGTCGAAAGCCCTATCGATAATTTTTCAATAGTCGACTATCGATAGTACTATTAATAGTTATTTTATAGTCGACTGTCGATAGTACTATCGATAGTTTTTCGATAGTCGACTAGCGATAGTGTGTCGATAGTCGACCATCGACAGTACTATCGATAGTTTTTCAATAGTCGACTATCGATAGTACGATGGATAGTTTTTCGATAGTCGACTATCGATAGTACGATCTATAGTTTTTCAATAGTCGACTATCGATAGTACGATCGATAGTTTTTCGATAGTCGACTATCGATAGTACGATCGATAGTTTTTCAATAGTCGGCTATCGATAGTACGATCGATAGTTTTTCAATAGTGGACTATCGATAGTACGATCGATAGTTTTTCAATAGTCGACTATCGATAGTACGATCGATAGTTCTTCGATAGTCGACTATCGATAGTACGATCAATAGTTTTTCAATAGTCGACTATTGATAGTACGTTCGATAGTTTTTCGATTTTCAACTATCGATAGTTTTCCAAAAGTTGACTATCGATAGTACTATCGATAGTTTTGCGATAGTCGACTATCGATAGTTCTATCGATAGTTTTTCAAAGGTCTACTATCGATAGTACTCTCGATAGTTTTTCGATAGTCGACTACCGATAGTACTGTCGATAGTTTTTCGATAGTCGACTAGCTATAGTTTTTTCGATAGTCGACCATCGATAGTACTATCGATAGTTTTTCAATAGTCGACTATCGATAGTACGATCGATAGTTATTCGATAGGCGACTATCGATAGTACAATCGATAGTTTTTCAATAGTCGACTATCGATAGTATGATAGATAGTTTTTCGATAGTCGACAATAGATAGACCGATCGATAGTTTTTCAATAGTCGACTATCGATAGTACGATCGATAGTTTTTTGATAGTCGACTATCGATAGTACGATCGATAGTTTTCCAATAGTCGACTATCGATAGTACGATCAATTTTTTTGGGATAGTCGGCTATCGATAGTTTTCCGACAGTCGACTTTCGATAGAACTATCGATAGTTTTTCAAAAGTCCACTATCAATAGTACGATCGATAGTTTTTCGATAGTTGACTATCGATAGTTTTCCGATAGTCGACTATCGATGCACTATCGATAGTTTTTCAATAGTCGACTGTCGATAGTACGATCGATAGTTTTTCGATAGTCGACTATCGATAGTACGATCGATACTCGACTATCGATAGGACTATAGCTAGTTTTTCAATAGTCGACTATCGATACTACTATCGATAGTTTTTCGATAGTCGACTATCGATAGTACGGTCGATAGTTTTTCAATAGCCGACTATCGATAGTACGATCGATAGTTTTTGATAGTCGACTATTGATAGTACTATCGATAGTTTCTCAATAGTCGACTATATATAGTACGATCGATAGTTCTTCGATAGTCGACTATCGATAGTACGATCGATAGTTTTTCAATAGCCGACTATCGATAGTACGATCGCTAGTTTTTATATAGTCGACAATCGATAGTACGATCGATAGTTTTTCGATAGTCGACTATCGATAGTATGATCGATAGTTTTTAGCTAGTCGACTATCGATAGTACGATCGATAGTTTTTCGATAGTCGACTATCGATAGTACGATGGATAGTTTTTGGATAATCAACTATCGATAATACGATCGATAGTTTTTCAATAGTCGACTATCGATAGTACGATCGATAGTTGTTGAATAGTCAACTATCGATAGTACGATCGATAGTTTTTCAATAGTCGACTATCTATAGTTTTTCGGTAGTCGACTATCGATAGTACGATCGATAGTTTTTCGATAGTCGACTATCAATAGTACGATCAATAGTCTTTTTGATAGTCGACTATCGATAGTTTTCCGATAGTCGACTATCGATAGTACTATCGATAGGTTTGCGATAGTCGACTATCGATAGTTCTATCGATAGTTTTTCGAGGGTCGACTATCGATAGTATTATTGATAGCTTCTTTTACTATCGATAGTACTATCGATAGTTTGGTACCACTACAGCGAACGCTGTTGCCGCACCACCGCTCGCCTCCCTTCCTCCTTTTTTCGCCCAAACTCCCGTCTTCGTCATCACTGAAAGCTGAACCAAAGTTGGAATTGTAAGTGCTTGGGCTAGTTGGTGTCCCATTTCAAAAAAATAAAGCGAGTAAAAGAGAAGAGGGAGCGACGTGAACTACTAGTGTCCCAAAAACGTTCGATAGTAAACCGTCGACAGTATTATAGATAGTTTTTCGATAGTCCACTATCGATAATTTTACGATAATCGACTATCGATAGTTCTTCGATAGTCGACTATCGATAGTACTATCGATACTTTTTTACTATCAATAGTCAGATTTCTGGTGACTATCGATACTATCGATAGCACTATCGATAGTTTTGCGCCTCTACCTCAAGGCCAATGTCTCGGACGACCCTAAGGACTTCTAGGACAACCTCAAGGACGACATCTTGGACGACGCCTAGAGAAATTCAGTCTTTTCACTCGGGTGAAAACCAGAGTGGAAAGGCTGGAATGGTTGCCGCCGACTATGAGCGAGGCCGGCAAACTGGTTGTCTGCTTGCCGCCGTCGCTCATAGATGGCTGTAGCTGTCCAGAGGTTTGTGTCGGCGTTTCTTTGCGGGGGACACGATGCTTGGAAAACTGGCCCTCAACAGCTCCGCTGTAAGAATGACAAGGTCCGCCATCGCGGCCGGAGGTTCCGGCGCTGATTAAGAACAGCAGGGTACCTCTTTCTCACTCGCTCGTAGCCTCTGCCGTGCACGCGCTGCGCGTGCACGTTTGAAGCAGACGATAATCCTAAGTATTGTCTGAGAGAAGAAGCTCGCGCCGTTGATGATACAAATGAAACTCTTCCAGGTCGTTCTAATCCTGTTAGTGACGACGGTTTAGGAACCACGCGACAAGAATCGCAAAAACCGAGCACTAGATGTCTCGAAGTCCATTCGCATTGTAAAATTGATTTATCTCGGTTCAGCCACTAAAAGTAATGCTGCAGTTTCAACATGAGCACGAAACCAACGATTAAAAAAACAAGTTAACACATTTTATAAGATGGTTTAATAAATCTATCGTACAGAAAAGTTAATGTCAGATTCATCGAACGACATTTGTATCATTGACGAATCGGCTTGCGATCTGTGGCACTTGGAATGCGCTGTGCCCGGAGGGCCGCACGCTGATTAGCCGATCGTTCAAGCGTCATTCGAAAGAACTGACAATAAATTGCCAGTCTGGCAGGGGCATTACTTAACGTGACGGCTCATCTCATTTTGTATGTGCCTAGTCTGATATATGTATGGTGATGACGGCACCCGTCTACATCTTACCTTTTTTTTAAATATATGTTCGGATTAAAAATAAACGCCGCGCGTGTTTACTGCGCAATATTATTATTGTAGTGATCTCGCTGAAAATTCAAAACGCCTAATCAGTTTGCGCATCTTGCAGCATGATTCGCTCCTCGATGCTCTTATGGGCAAACACCGCAATTTGATTGGCCGTAAAGCAATATTAAGTGGCTAGGAAATCGCCACGTCCTGCATTTCATTAGCTGAAAACGGTTATAGTAAAACGGAAGTCGGCTAATTTGCTAGAAAGTGCGACATGTGCAGATCGTGGTTTTATAAAGTGGGATGTGGTCGGAAAGCCACCGTAATATTTTGAGAGCTAGTCCACCTAAACTTGAGACAAAATACCGTGACATGGAGAGCGGGCTAACTTTTGGTGTGCACTCGAGGAAGGTATGTATATATATATATATACAACTCGGGTACTTCACGTCATCGTACGTGGTCTCCTAGGTAAAATAAACGAACAACATATATATATATATTGTCACGAAGGACAAGTGATGAGGCGGCGAATAACTGAAGAAACTAAACGTTTAATGGGGCGAACTTGTGCCCAAAAATAAAGAAGGAAACAGAAGATAACAATAGAGCGTCGCGGGCGTCGAAGTCGGCGTAAGCGCAGAGTCGAACGCTGGGGCGAGACTGACTTGGCTCGCCACGCGAAGCGCCTTATGTACACGCGTAGGCTTCTGGAATAATCGGCGTAGAATGTTCGGCGTGTAGAACTTTCTAAACTCGAACAAGCAGCACGGTTCTCGAATTTACCAGAACATTACATTAGATGTCAACAAAAAGGCGTCCCCGCGGCCAGGAATCGAACCCTGGCTTTTCGCGTGGGAGGCAGGCGCTATAACCGTTAGGCCACACGTGCGCTGCCTACTTGGCAAGCTCCGCGCGCGGCATTACTCCCCCCTTTAAAAAGTGCATTGCCCCGATGCAGCACAAAACAAACCAAACAAGAAGAACGGTAAGCTAAAGAGTCATTTGGAACACATAAGGTCCACAGTCCTATCGAGCGTAGTACGGCTTCATGCGCACGACGTGGACGACTTCTGGTCGTGGAGGGCGGCGTGATGAAGTGCGTGTTCCGTCGGGCATCACCTCGTAGTTCAGATCCCCGAGTCGACGAAGCACTCTGTAGGGTACGAAGTAGCGCTTCAAGAGTTTCTCGTTGAGACCACGGCGGCGGATCGGTGTCCACACCCACACCCTGTCTCCGGGCTGGAAGTGGACGTCCCGACGACGAAGGTTGTAGCGGCCCGCGTCGACGCGTTGCTGCTCTTGGATCAGGAGTCGGGCGAGCTGGCGGACTTCTTCGGCCCTTTGAGCAACCACCTGGGCGTCGTCGCTTTCATTGTCAGCTGGCTCATGGGCCAGCATCGCATCCAGCATGGTCGTTACCTTTCGACCGTGTACCAGCTGGAAAGGTGTGAATCCAGTGGTCTCTTGAACCGCCGTATTGTAGGCGAACGTGACGTAGGGCAACACGTCGTCCCACGTCTTGTGCTCTACGTCGACGTACATAGAGATCATGTCGGCGATTGTCTTGTTGAGTCGCTCCGTCAGCCCGTTGGTCTGCGGGTGGTACGCAGTGGTGTGACGATGGCTGGTGTGACTGAGCCGGAGGATTTCTTCGGTCATCTGTGCCATGAACGATGATCCGCGATCTGTAATCAGAACTTCGGGAGCTCCATGCCGGAGGACGATTGACTCGATGAAAAACTTGGCGACTTCCACAGCAGTCCCTGAAGGAAGGGCTTTCGTTTCGGCGTACCGAGTGAGATAATAGAGAGTTTTAGGGAACCGGAACAAAATACGATCGATAAACAAAAACGATCATACCTTGGATCGGACGAGTCGACCGATCGTGTGCCTCCAAACGGCTTTGGGGGAACCGTATTTGCAAACGATAGCAGACGATCGGTACAGGTCGCGCCCCCTGGCAACCGAAACCTGCATCAGCCTCGTTGAGAATGTAGATATTTGCGTGTTTTCGTACAAATCGCAGAAACTGAAGTAAATAAAATCGCATCCTAAAAATATATAAAACGTAAAACAATGTATAACTACTTAAGTTCGTCTCGTTTTTTTTTTACTCGAATGAATGCGCTTCCGTAATACAAAACCTGGCGCTCCATAGCGTGTCGCCACTGGCACTGCGAAGTTCTAAAATGTTCGTCTGCTAAAGGAGCAGACGAGCTTTCCGACAACAAGGGCGCTCGATATTTTTTACGATGACTTGGAGTTGGCTCTATTTGGCGAAAACAATTTACAAAACGTTCTTTTGTACGACTGTCTGCGCACTAAGAGAAGGCGCTTGTTGGCGGCAAGGCACGGGACGTTCAACTAGGCGTCGATGGACGAGGAGGACGTCGTACGGCAGTTCTGGTTCACAAAGGAGGATCTGCCCCATCTCCGATCGGCGCTGCGCATCCCGGGGACGTTGACAACCAACGGCTGAATCTGGGTGTCGGGGGCTCGTTTGCCACCGTATTTTTTTTTTTCAGTTTACCCGATTCATATCCTCGGGAAATAAAATAGTTCCTCGATCTTACGTGGTAACTTGTTTTGTAAGTCATACGTTCTCAGTGGGCAAGCTTTGGTGTTTTACATCAACCAAATATGATGTTTACTCCAGCCACGTCCTGATATGCTGAAAAGTCGCCGACAGCAAAATCGATTTGACACAAATAACAACACGCTCGCGCGCGCTTATCATCAACATTCGAAGTCGTCTGCCAGCGATCCTGTGTCTTTCCCTCGAGGCCCACTGCAGGGTCGAGTATTAAGATAGTTATGGACAAATAAAACTAAGAATATTAAATCGCGAAGATAATAGAAAAATAAATAAAAATATAGTCACTTTCTCAAGTTGAGGCGGTCATTTTTCTTGTACAAAGTTACGAGGAAACCGATCCGTTCCTTCGCTCCTCGCAACGAGAAGTTCTTTTTCGACGGCGCGTTTAAGCCTATTCCAGAGAGCTGGAGTAAAAAAAAAGAAAAAAAGGATTAGCGCCTAGCACCTCCCGAAGTCGGAAGGTATCATCTTCCGCTGAAACCTGCTTGCAAGTAGGAGGCGGAGGGACGGAGGTAGATACGGCGCTCATGTTGCTCTCTTACGGTAAAGATAGCAGACGATCACGGTCGTACGCCCGCGAACCGATCGTTGAGCTGTGTACGGTACGACCACGAAAAAAAGAAAAAGAAGGAAAACCTGTAACTTTACTGCTGTGCACTTATTAAAACTATCAACCAATATTTAAAGGGCTCGTTTTATAGGATATATGTGAGTAGCATTAGAACACAAATTTTTAATTCATGCAACATTTTTAAACTAAAAAGTATCCAGAGCCTTGATGCAGAAGGCTGTTGCTCACTCTGTTGACACTACAGATAACCCTCAGTCATAAAGCAGCTGTAAAAACGGGTGATAAGAGCTCGAAATGCACATCCTAACGTTTGTATGGAAAAAAAAAAAAAAACTTGTATGGAAAAAACGAGCACACGAAATGGACGCTCTAATCCACTGCGCCACTGAGCAGACAATTGTCGCTGCTGCTAAAGATTAATTTATTTCTATCGAGGATGTCTTAATGCGTTTCGATCTGTATTCTTTTTTTATTTGCTGCTTCCAACTTTATGCACTTGCTGTCACATATGGCGCTCCTGCTAGGTACTACCACGAGTTATTTTATTCATGTTTGAAGCCACGGCACGCTCTCTCCGCCAGCGAAATAGCCGTTTTGCTAACCAAGCGAGACCGTCCATGTCGGCCATTGATCATGCCGGTCGTGCCTTACGGTTCGAGCAGCGCATTACGGTAAGACCGCGAAACACAAGCGCATGCGCACTTCGTACCGGAGGGCCCATCGTACCGTATCGGATGTGCAAAAACGGTTCCCTAAAACTCTCTAATCAGTGGCGACGATTATCCAGCGGTTTCTCGACGTTGACGGCGGAAAAGGGCCAAGTAGATCCATTCCGATCTGCTGGAACGGTGCGGTCGGGGGAGCAATCGGCTGCAGGAGACCTGCCGGCTTCGTCGGCGGTTTCTTACGTCGCTGGCACTCGTGGCACGATCGGGTGTAGAGGTGGACGGCCTTGGGGAGCCTTGGCCAGTAATACTTTTCACGAATACGGGCCAGTGTTCGGCTGTAACCGAGGTGTCCGGACGTCGGGTTGTCGTGACATGCTTGAAAGATCTCCTCCCGAAGGTCGGTCGGGATTACCAGCAAACACGGTGTGTTGTTATCCCCGAAGTTCTCTTTTTAAAGCACACCTTGTCGGAGGACGAAGGTTGTCAGGGCTCTCGAGAAGACACGGGGGACAGTCCCCCCCTCGTCCTTCGAGGTGCTCGATAAGCGCGCGCAACTCAGGATCGCCTCGTTGACGTCGTGCCATGTCGTCGGTATTCACCGCGCCTAGGAAGCACTCGTCGTCATCGTTGTCGCTGCTGCCGGAAGGCGTTTCGACGGGGGCTCTGGACAGGCAGTCGGCGTCGCTGTGCTTGCGGCCTGACTTGTAGAAAACAGTCATGTTGAACTCCTGCAATCGGAGACTCCATCGAGCGAGGCGTCCTGACGGGTCCTTGAGGTTCGCAAGCCAGCAGAGCGAGTGATGGTCGGTGACTACACGGAACGGGCTCCCGTACAAGTACGGACGAAACTTCGTGATTGCCCAGACGACCGCAAGGCATTCGTTCTCGGTCGTGGAGTAATTTTTCTCCGCCCTGGACAGTGTCCGACTCGCGTAGGCGATAACTCGCTCGGTGCCTTCTTGCATTTGAACGAGCACCGCGCCAAGTCCAGCGTTACTTGCGTCCGTGTGAATTTCGGTTTCCGCATCCTGATCGAAATGTTCAAGAACAGGAGGAGTCTGCAGTCGTCGCTTCAGTTCGTCGAATGCCTGCTCCTGCTCTTCGGCTCATTCGAACTTCTCGGCGTCCTTTGTGAGGTTTGTTAGCGGAGCGGAAATCCTTGCGAAATCCCGAACGAAGCGCCGATAGTTGGCGCATAGTCGAAGGAACCCTCGCACGGCTTTCTTGTCTCCCGGCGCTGGAAATGCTGCGACGGCGCGAGTCTTCTCTGGGTCGGGGCGAACGCCTTCGTTACTAACCACGTGACCTAGGAACTTCAGTTCGTCATAGGCGAACCGACACTTTGATGGCTTTAGGGTGAGTCCGGCGGTCCGTATGTCTTGGAGAACAGCTCGGAGTCGTCGCAAGTGCTCGTCTAAATCGCCGGAAAACACTACGACGTCATCGAGGTAGACGAGACAGCTCTGCCACTTCAGTCCTGCCAGTACGGTATCCATTACACGCTAGAAAGTTGCTGGCGCCGTGCACTGTCCGAAGGGCATCACCTTGAACTCGTACAGTCCATCCGGCGTGACGAAAGCTGTCTTCTCTCGGTCCCGTTCGTCGACCTCGATCTGCCAGTAGCCACTCTTCAGGTCCATCGATGAAAAGTATCGGGAGTGGCGCAGCCGGTCTAAAGTGTCGTCGATACGGGGGAGTGGATAGACGTTTTTCTTCGTCACCGCGTTCAGCTGTCGGTAGTCCACGCAGAACCTAAGCGTTCCGTCCCTCTTCTTAACCAGTACGACTGGAGACGCCCACGGACTGCTTGATGGCTGAATCATGTCGTCGTTTAGCATCTCTTCAACTTGCTCCTGGATCACCTCCCTTTCTTTAACGGAGACTCTGTACGGTGATCGATGCACAGGGCACGCGTCGTCCTCGGTAACGATGCAGTGCTTCGCAACGGCTGTTTGGCGCACCTTCGACGATGTCGCAAAGCAGTCACGGTATTCGGCGAGGAGGTTAATCAGCTGCCGTCGTCTCGGGTCCGGAAGATTAGGATCTATGTCGAGCTGCGCTGGCGACGTACTGTCTTGCTGAGGTGGCGAGGATTCGTCAGTAATGGCGGTGATTTCGGCGGAGTTTCGGAGTTCCTCGACGTGGCCAATGGCTGCGCCTTTTGTGAGGTGTTGCGTTTCATTCCGGAAGTTCGTCACGAGGACCACAGTGCGGCCATCCTGAAGTTCATCTACTCCTCGTGCGACGCCTATCCCTCTTCCTAGAAGCAACTGGAGGTTGCCTTCCAGATCAACTTGGCCACAGGTAGCTGTATCGGTCACGACGGTACGACAACACTTGATCGCGGCGGAAGGTTCACGTGGTCGGTAGCGACTCGGACGGCGGTTGACGCTGTTTGGGGTTTCTCTGAAGGCAGAAAAGGCTTGCGCAGCGTCAATCTGTTCTCACCAAGGTCGATGACGGCGCGGTATTCACACAAGAAGTCCATTCCGAAAATGACGTCAATCGAACAGTCTTGCAGAACGACAAACTTCACAGGGCAGGTTTCATCGTGGATCTAAACGCGAGCGGCGCACCTCCCAACAGGTGTGATGAGATGTCCGCCGGCGGTTCGTATCTGTGGTCCGTCCCACGACGTCGTAACTTTCCGAAGGCGTCGAGTGAGCCTCCCACTCAAGACTGAGTAGTCTGCTCCGGTGTCCACGAGTGCCGATGCGTCGAGGCCGTCGATAACAACGTTTAGGTTGTTGGACACCGTTGCATGGGCGTCGGTGCGATGCGGGGCGTCAGGAGAGTGGGAGCGCTCCGGCGTTCTTGGAGGCTGTTTGCTTCCGTCGTTTTCGGCAACGTCACCTCCAGGCGTTGCCGCACTTAGTTTTCCCGGCGACACAGGGGCGACAGACTCTCTCGGCGGGGTCGGGGCGCTGGGGACGCTGAACGTCGTGGCCATGGGGAGCGAGATTCACGGCGGAGAGATGGCACTGAGGAGGGCGAGCGTCGGAGGTACTCCTCGATGTCGCGAGGGCGTTCGCCGTACCTCGGGCGTGGGTCGTTCGGGTGGAAACCACGCAGCCCAAGTCGACGGTAGGGGCAGCCGCGGTAGATGTGGTCGGCTTCCCCGCAGTGGTAGCAAAGCGGGCGTCAGTCGGCCGTTCGCCACACGTCTGTCTTCCTCGTTGAGGTTCGCTCCGGGCGGACGTACTGGGCTTGCTCCTCTTGACGCTGAGGATACCGCGACGTTTGGGCGTCTCTTCGGGGTGGCGCCGGGGCCTGGCGGGGAGCTTGCGGCGGTCGTCGGGCCACGGCGGCGTAGCTCAACGTCGGCTCTTCTGGCGTCGCCGTGTTGATCGGAGCCTCAGGTTGGAAGGCCCGGTGAACTTCCTCTCGGACGACCTCGGCGAGCGACAGTGAGGACGGGCGATCCGCAGCGGGGAGTATCTTGCGGAGTTCTTCCCGGACTACTTCACGGATGATCTCCCGAAGGCTGTCGACACCGCTGGTATTCAGGTCCAGAAGGGAAGCAGCGATAGTTGGAGCAGCAGGCGCGCCGGCGATTCGGTGGTAGTGGCTTTCTCGGGCTGTCAGGGCGCGCTCGATGTTGGTGGCTTCGGTTACAAAACCACTGACAGTCGTTGAGGGATTGCGTACTAATCCTCCGAAAATTTCTCCCTTCACGCCACTCATGAGAGCACGAAGCTTCTTCTCCTCGGTTGCATCTGGATCGGCCCGGGCACTTAGACGCAAGACTTCTTCGACGAAGCTGGTCACGCTCTCGTTGGGGCCCTGCACCCTTGTTCGAAGAAGGTCCTCCGCTCGCTGTCGACGGTGGTGGTTGATGAATGTCCGCTTCAGTTCGCGGCGCATGGCTCTCACGAAGTAAAGGAGGACTCGTGGTTCTCAAACCAGTTCCTCGCGGTGCCTTCAAGCGCGAAGTAGAGGTTCTGGAGGCGGTGCTCATCCGTCCATCCGTTGTGTCGGGGAACACGTTCATAATGTTGCAGCCAGTCCTCTACGTCGTCGTGAGCTTCACCGTGGAAGGGCGTCGGAGTGCGGGGGGTGACGGGCAGGATGACGACGGGTGGCGTAGTCATCGTCGCGGTCCACTTCTTTGATTTCTGCAGCAGTGGTCCAAGTTCCGGGAGAAGGCCTTGACTACGGCGACTTGACCGGGCCTTGGTCTGGTCTTCTGCGAAGGGAAGCCTCCCGGGGCTGAGCACGTCACTTGGCCGGCGTGTTTTCGGAGGGGTACGGTCCACGGGCATAGAATGCGGGTACCCCGCTCCTCCACCAAAATGTCACGAAGGACAAGTGATGAGGCGGCGAATAACTGAAGAAACTAAACGTTTCATGGGGCGAACTTGTGCCCAGAAATAAAGAAGGAAACAGAAGATAACAATAGAGCGTCGCGGGCGTCGAAGTCGGCGTAAGCGCAGAGTCGAACGCTGGCGCGAGACTGACTTGGCTCGCCACGCGAAGCCCCTTATGTACACGCGTAGGCTTCTGGAATAATCGGCGTAGAATGTTCGGCGTGTAGAACTTTCTAAACTCGAACAAGCAACACGGTTCTCGAATTTACCAGAACATTACATTAGATGTCAACAAAAAGGCGTCCCCGCGGCCAGGAATTGAACCCTGGCTTTTCGCTTGGGAGGCAGGCGCTATAACCGTTAGGCCACGCGTGCGCTGCCTACTTGGCAAGCTGCGCGCGCGGCAATATATATATATATATATATATATCCTTCTAAGACCCCAGAAAAAATATTTTGAAACCAAAAAACGTTTTTATTGAACTTTGTTTTGTACATGTGGCACACATTTTTCACGCCCGTTTTCACTTATTATCACATGTGGATCTAATGGTACCGAATGTGCAACAAAATGCACACCAGGAACAAGTTGATATAAAAAAGGTGGGTTCATGATAAACAAGACTGCCTTAAAACCTTTCCCCTGAAGCATAAATTAACATGTTTCTCTCACCAATTGCACGAATGCGGGTTCCTCGATTATGGTAGTAAAGCTTACTTCTGGTGAAAGTTCTTGAAACAGTTTCGAGCGACCATCAGGCACAGAAATACCTGGCAGGTGCAGCAACGACACTTTGTTCTCTGCGAACAACCGGGATTTATGCACCTGCTGGCAGATTTCTGGTCAACGAGTTCAAGCATGTGAGAAGGAGCTAAGCAGTGTACAGCCGGTGATGGCAGGGGCACTACTGCAGGCTTTCGAACTTGCAAGGGGACACATCCGTCATTAGAGAGGACTTTCGTTTTCTCTGCAGGTAGGAGGTAGTGCGACAGCTGAAACTTGAAGTCCAATGGTCGCCTGGCCTTCTTTCTTGGAAAGTGGAGTTCAACTTGGTCCGCTTTGTAGAGGAGCCATGAGTTGACAGCTCCTACATCAATCATGAAGATGATGGTCCGAACAGTCCATTTCCTTGTCCGCGTTGTCGTTGGATACAAACTCAGCATTTTGTTGCACAAGTCGACACCCCCCATGAAAGTGTTGCACCAAGCAACAACTGCTGGTCTCGTGACTTTGATTTGCTTCTTGTCTTTCTTTGAGAAGCATGGGCATTCATCAGTGGGTTGTATGCCAACATGGGTGGATACCAACATGATCGGCTTGTTATCATATCAATTCGCGAACGCAATATTTGACGAAGTCCCCACACACTACGAAAAAGCGTTGCGTCCTTCGGCACGCATGTTTCGGTCACTTTTATAATTATGCGACTTCGGTATCCTCGACTTCATGATAGTTCCAGTGCCTCTCATATCCCTTTCAGCTAATGATTCAAGAAAGGGAATAATCGTGAAGTAACGGTCGAAAAACAAGCGCGTTCATTTCGACAGGCTTTCGGTCAGCTTCAAAAGTACTGAAGTACCGATGCCATCCTTTTGGTCTTGCCCAAGGCTACCTTTCCTTTGACATATGTCAAAGTCTAGGATCAGCCCTTCGGAGTTACCCAGAACAAAGTTCTTGAGGCCAGAGGGATTACGCTTGCCAGGGAAAAATTCCTTTATAAATCAGTGGCCTTTAAATGGAAATATCTGTTCATCAATGCACATTTTTGGAGGGCGCGGCACTCAGACAAGCCATTGTGATGATATCAAGGAGTGGGAGGACCTTCCACAGTCGGTCGACCTTTTTTTCTTTTTTCGGTTACTGCAAGATCGTTTGGACCTTCAGGTTGGATTGCAACTGAAAGTAGTGGTCTCTTCTGATTCGATCGGCAATCGCAAGAATGCGGGTTTCTTGACTCCAGTTAAGTCTCACTCGAGGGTACCCCAGGCAGCTCATGAGCAGTGTTGCACCAAGAAACACTTCTATTTGCCCCTGAGAAGAATTGAGTTATCGTCCAGTGCGTTGGAGGAAGGTTACTTCTGTCATTTCGTGAGAGAGCGCATAAGTGTGGTCATTCATGTACCTGGTGAAATAGTCGTTTGCTTGCCAACCTTCCCTTTCATCAGCTGTACGAGGTGATGGCTGTGGAAGATTGGCCAGGAGAGACGAGTAGTCCTCTTTTAGCAATCATTTTTTTTTTCCGAGCGACAGGTAGCTGCTGGGACGGGATATCGGTTTTCTATTGACATCAGTGTCAGACTCGTAGTGGGTAGCGTCACCATCTGCATCTGTAAGAAATATAACATGTTTTACCTAAAAACTATGTATACATGCAAAAGAGCTTGTGCAATACAAAAGGATATACTCGCAAACCTGCGAGGAATGCGCAGTTCTAATTATTATCAACGGCATCTTCCGTGTCGGAGAGCTCCAAATCAGAATCGTCACCGTCTGACGCAATCTTGTCCAGGAGAGCAGCAGCTGAGGATTCATCAGGATGTAAAAAAGTGCATTGTTTATAATCACTTACCCTGATAATGACAGAAAGGCCAATCTGACACTTAGGCACAACGCGAATGGCAACAATGAACGTGGTCCCCATGTGCAGCACGTTAAAAAACGAAGTGCAAGCGCGAATGTTGCAAACAATAAAGCCATCAATATCCAACTACCCACATCAGAGTTGACAGGGACGTTTCATGAGTCCTAAAAACTCAAGATTAAGCGAACGGCTACTATTTTACAAACTCCATGAGCTACTTACCTTGGCGTGGACGATAGAACGACTTCGCCGAGAAAGTCACCATTTTTGTTGTTCGATTCCACCAATTTTCTGCGCCTCTAGTTGAATGACACGCCACCAGATGGCGGCACTTGAATGTGCTGTTTAATGCATTGGCGGTCTTCCTTCTGTTTTTCTGAAATCCTAATTTCTGGGACTGAGGACCTCGATGTGCAATGAATTGTACACGGGGTCTCAGAGGGATATATCTACATATATATATATATATATATATATATATATATATATATATATATATATATATATATATATATATATAGGTCATGTGTCCTTGTCAACCTTGTTTTTGTGGCGATAGGCAATGAAGCGAAAATGACCGCACTTGCCAGTCAGGAATGCTCGCCTATACCCGGCCATAGCTTACTAACCGCATTTACGGCGAGGCTGTCATTGAACCGAACAGTACGATTACTAGAAGTGAGTTTTCTGTCGGTGTTTAATAAATAGCAAACTAAGCCGAAAATTGGGGAGGGGGGGGGGTCATTTTTCGGTGGTAAGACATTCCTCGATAAATTACGATAAAATGCGTCGTTGAGCCACAGCCTGTCTGTTAAAAAAACTTGTGATTTTTTTTATTTTTTTGTATCACCTAATTTGGTTTATCAGTTTGCAAACCCAACAACGTTTGCTCCAAGCGACATAAGCAGCAGCAAACGGTTCACATAATCTAATAATGTGCGCAACGATTATACACATGCGTGGCGGAGCTTTTTAATTACGTTTTTTTTAATCTCATCTGCTCAAATGAACCGTGCAACAATACTAGACTGGAATGTTTTTCATATTCCACACGCTCACTGACACTAGCGCGACCTAGAATCACTGAATGTTCCCTGTGCACCGAAACTCCCAGGATTAATTTCACGAAAACGGCGGCTCAATCTTGTTTTTGTGGTGGTTACCATGAGCGCTTAGAAAGCATGTCGTTGCGGAAAAAAAAAAGAGCCGAAAAAACGATATTTTTGCAGGAACCTTTACTGCTCTATTGGAGATTAGTACAGAGTTTACGGGAGCGTGATTGTTTCATAGAATTTTGGCTTACAAGGTCTTGCGGCACAGTTAATATTGTTTTTATGCAACTATGTTTTAACGTAGATTTTAGGTAGCGCGTACCGACATGTGCGCATGCTAACTTCTGCGGTAATTCGCGTCGCGTCTGCTTGGGAGACGGAGGTTGGCATCTCTAATACCCCCTCCACCATATATGTTTCGGCGTTAAACTGGCTGATCCACGCTCAAATAAAATGTTCGCCACGGACGCTGTCGTGTGCGATGCTCCAGAAATATTTAGTGAGTCTAGTGCGACCCAAGTGTACGTGCACGCAGTGCCACTGACGAAGACGCTTTGTCGCAGTGTAATAGACCTTTTTCGCAAGTCCGCGCCAACAACTGTCCGCCCTTGCGTGCTTACAAACTGTGAGCCAGTTCTGAGCACGAGCGCCGTGTCAGCGTTCGGCGAAAACTCAAAGCCAATCACGAGCTTCGTGTCCGTCGATGTTTAATGGATGTTAACGCCTATATCCTTTTTTTAACTGGAGGTAGCTTGCGCCACCTACCTTAAGTCTGAAAAGGAAATCATATGATTCCTCCCACCCTTCTAACACCAAATTGTTCCCCTATCACCCGGCAAGCATAGGTGACCTCCAATGTTGCGTTGCAGACTTTTAAAAGTGGTGTATATATAATTTTAAAAGTAACAGCGGATTTTTATTTAATTTCTGTCTCTTCTTCGCAAAACGTGATGACTTAGGCACACCTATTGAACACGAACATCACGTAGACACTCCATAGTGGCTCGAGTCAATTAATAATTTGACGTGAATTTCGGGTGCAGGATGTACAGGTAAATCGAACGAGCTTATTGACGGCATATAATCGGCAAGTGATATGGTGGCAACTTGCTCTGGCTGTAAATAAAATAATAATTTTTTTTTCACGTGTTTTTGCATTTAGAGACATTAACACTTGTTTGGTAGGTTATGAAGGTCAAGGAATAGTTTTAAGTGATCTTTCTTTAAACTACAAAACCCGTTTCACCAACCCTTTAACAACACAGCTCTCGGGTTCAAAATATTAAATGGAAACTTCGACACGGCACTTACCCCTTCAGCTCTATTGCACAATTCCTCATATTCAAGCACATCGTGGAACAGTTCTATAATGCTGCAAGCTGATTTGATTCTCGGCCTAAGAAGTCTGGCCTGAAATAAATTTAGAACAATTTAGAGGGGTCATGTCAGAATCAGATATGTTAGACATACAGAGGAAATACCATCGAAGCACTTAAAGGACTGCATGCTCTAGTTGGGCGATATTACAACCCTTCTCGGATAATAAATGCTAATGCAAGAACGCATGCACATAAAAAAAAAAAAAACAGACGAAGGTTCAAACATGCAAAAATAGCATAACGCATTTTTACATAATTTTTTTGCAAAATAACATATTAGCTTTTTCTGTACTGCACACACCTCCTTATGCACTTCTTTTCTTTCTTCTTAATATTGAAGAATTGTTGCTAAAGTTCTAATTCCGAGGAATCGTCGCGTTTGTTTTCACATTTTTCTCATTTTTTCCCAAGAGTTCTGGGTCCTATCCCCCCCCCCCCCCCCCTGCCCCTTTCGATCTGGATGAGCCTTGTACGGGCGTGCGGTTGTGTGTCGCCGCTGCGTGGTGCATCTTAAAGTCCCTAGGCTAGCGGTTGTATTGCACTGGCTAAATTGCTCATGTACAGCTAGGACACTAGACACCCACTTTGGCGGGCTAACTTCCGGCTCTGTAAACATACACACAACACAATTAATCTTAACTCTTTTAGAACGCAGCTCTGATGCGCCAGTTTGCGGCTTGCGCTGCGTCGCCTTCGGTGGCGGCGTCGGCTTAACCACGCGTTGCATTATGCCAACGTTACTAGATTACCTCAGTTGTGGAACTCCCGCGGAAAGGTGTACCGCCCCCCCCCCCCCCCCCGCCCAATTACTCACTTCAGTTCGCCTCCCGTCGTTCAAAGCGCCATCTAGATTTTCGTTTACGAACTGTGCTTTCCATGGAGTACGGTGGAATGGCATCTAGAAGCTTTGCTTCGAAACGTACGTATTCCATACAATCCACTCCAGTTACCATAGCAGCCGTCCGACGCGTCGAATGACGGGAGGCGACTCGCGGTGAGTGAGGGGCGATACTGTTCATGCATGCAGCGTCTATGAGGAGTTCCGTAACTGAGCTAATATAATAACAATGCATTATGCGACGTTTCCCATAGTAATGTCACACTTGACGTCACGCGCGACGTTACGAGGGTCAAAAGTGACGTCACAAGGTTCACGAGTAACGTCACGCGAGCGAGTGTCTGATCTCTTGTGGGGAAAAGCAGCCGCATAGTGAAAGAAGAGAAGAAGAAAGCTTGAAGACCAAGAAGATGGCCACAAAAGCCGGTAATTGAGAGCATTAAACTTCATACTTGTTTTCTTGTTTATCTAGAGGAAGTTATGCGACTAAAATAGATACAACGATAGTTAACATGGCGCGGTCGACAACAGCGAACCATCGCAGTCCCCAACGCTCACGGCGAACTCCGCAACAAGATCAAGGACATCAAGACGCAACTCCAAACGCTTCTCACAGCTTTGAACCCCGGCAACTGTCAAGGAAACGATCACCGGGAAAAAGGAATGAAGGAGAGGAACACGTCGATCAACGGATTCCCCAATTGCCGCAAATGTCAAATCATTTCGTCTCTGAGCCCGTCAACGACAACGAAGTACAGCCCTTCGCATTGGACAACATCCTCGGAGTCATCTCTGAAACGCAATGTAAGCTCGCCGAAACCCTGATCCAAAGATCAAGACCCCTTCAGTTGCACTCAACGGGTAACACTGCAGCACCCATTCAAATATTCCAAGGTAACCAGCGAGAAAGTTTCAAAGAATGGCAAAAAAAATCGAGTGTGTCGCCTCTCTGGCATACTGGAGGCCGTCACTAACAATGCTCAACGCTATTACTAACCTTCACGGAGGAGCGCGTGACTGGCATAAATCGTACGGAACTCAAATCAACGATTGGGGCACATGGAAGCACGCCATAGCCGAAAGTTCCAAGCGGAAATAGTCGCTCCAGGTGTTTCCAGATAAGTAAAACGAGCGCCACCTCCAACCAAGTGATACGCTTGTACAGTATATGTACGCGGAAAATGGCATGCTTGAAAAGGCTCCGCAGAAACTCGGACTCCATGAGCGTATTTCATTGATCCTCTATAGAATTCAGGACGACCGATGGGCTACACCCCTGCATACCCAGTACTGTACATCCGTGCTCGAACTCATCGACCGGGCCATAAATCTCAACAACCGACGAAAGTTGGAGGCTCAATCCTCCACCGAACCGAACCATCTGTCAAACTACAAACCGTCTGTGAAACGTCAGCAGAGCCAGTGGTCAACACAGCTGCCATTGCTGTACGCCAGCAGTTCAAAACGTCGCAAATGCTTCAGCTGCTCCGGTTTCGGACATACTGCCGCGAGCGCAGCTGACCAAGCAGGCAGCGCGCTCGTGGCTTAACGGTTATCGCGCGTGCCTTCCACGCAGAAAGCTTGGGTTCAAATCCTGGCCGCGTGGACGCATTTTTGTTCACTCTGACTCTGACGAAGTTCTTGTAAATTCGAGAACCGTGTTGCTCATTCAAAGTCGGAATGTTCTACACGCAGAACCTTCTACGCGGAATCTTCCAGAACCCCACGCGTGTACATAAGAGGCTCCGCGTGGCGAGCCGCAGTCAGTTTTCGTCCCAGCGTTCGACTCTGCTCTACGCCGACTTTGACGCCCGCGACGCTCTGTTATTATTTTCTGTACCCTTTCATTTTTGGCACAAGTTCGCCACATTAAACGTTTCTTTCTTCCTGTTTATTTATTGTTCTTTTGGTCACCACTCGTGACATTTGGTGGAGGTGCGGGGTACCATCCTATGCCCGTAAAGCGTACCCCTACGAAGACACCCCGCCGCCCGAGTGAGGTGCTCAGCCCCGGAAGGTTACCCTTCGCCGAAGACGCCGAAGACCGACGAAGCCGTCAGACCAGAGGTCAGTCCCCCGAATTTGGTCTCTTTCCCGAGAATCGGAGAAAGAAAATACCGACCATGACCACCGCACCCGTCGTCATCCTGCCCGTCACTCCCCGCACTCCGACGCCCCTCCACGGAGAAGCCTACGAGGATATCGAAGACTGGCTGCAGCATTACGAACGTACGTGTAGCTCGCCACAACGGCTGGACGGCTGAGCAGGGCTTCCAGAACCTGTATTTCTCGCTGGAGGGCACCTCGAGGCACTGGTTTGAAAACCACGAAGCCTCGCTCACGACATGGGAGTCCTGCGTCGCCGAACTGAAGCGGACCTTCCTCAACCACCACCGTCGCCAGCGAGCAGAGGACCTACTTCAAACAAGGGTGCAGGGCCCCAACGAAAGTGTTTCCAGCTTTGCTGAGGATGTCCTGCGGCTAAGTGCCCGAGCCGATCCGGAGGCGGCCGAGGAAATGAAGCTTCGAGTCCTCATGCGTGGCGTCAAGGCCGAAATTTTCGGAGGCCTGGTCCGCAACCCCCCGACGACCGTCGACGCTTTTGTGAGTGAAGCCACCAACATCGAGCGCGCACTGGCGGCCCGAGCAAGCCACTACCACCGAATCGCCGGCACGCCTGCTGCTCCAACTGTCGCTACTACCATTCTGGACCTGAATACCAGTGGTGCCGACAGCCTTCGAGATGGTCGATGAAGTCGTCCGGGAAGAACTCCACAGGATACTTCCCGCTGCGGATCGCCCTTCCTCACTATCGCTCGCCGAGGTCGTCCGAGAGGAAGTTCACCGAGCCTTCCAACCTGAGGTTCCGATCAACACGACGACGCCAGAGGAACCGACTTTGAGCTACGCCGCCATTGCCCGACGACCGCCGCAAGCTAACAAAAATGCGTCCACGCGGCCAGGATTCGAACCAAAGCTTTCTGCGTGGAAGGCACGCGCGATAACCGTTAAGCCACGAGCGCGCTGCCTGCTTGGTCAGCTGCGCTCACGGCATCACGAAGTTTCGTCCGTACTTATACGGGAGCCCGTTCCGCGTAGTCACAGACCACCACTCGCTTTGCTGGCTTGCGAACCTCAAGGACCCGTCAGGACGGCTCGCTCGATGGAGTCTAAGACTACAAGAGTTTAACATGACCGTGGTCTACAAGTCAGGCCGCAAGCACAGCGACGCCGACTGCCTATCCAGAGCTCCCGTCGAAACACCTTCCGGCAGCAGCGACGACGATGACGACGAGTGTTTCCTGGGCGCAGCGAACATCGACGACATGGCCCGACGTCAACGAGACGATCCTGAGCTGCGCGCACTAATAGATCACCTGGAAGGGGGCGGGAGTAGCGTGCCACGTGTCTTCTCACGAGTACTGCCGACCTTCGCCATTCGACAAGGTGTACTCTACAAAGAGAACTTCGGGAACAACAACTCGCCGTGGCTGCTGGTAATCCCGTCGGACCTTCGGGAGGAGATCTTTCAAGCCTGCCACGACGACCCGACGTCCGGACACCTTGGTTACAGCCGCACACTGGCCCGTATTCGTGAAAAGTATTTCTGGCCCAAGCTCCCCAAAACCGTCCATCTATACACACGATCATGCCATGAATGCCAGCGACGCAAGAAACCTCCGACGAGGCCGGATGGACTCTTGCAGCCAATTCCTCCGCCAACAGCACCCTTTCAGCAGGTCGGAATGAACCTACTTGGCCCTTCTCCGCCGTCGACGTCAGGGAACCGCTGGATCATCGTAGCCACAGATTATCTCACGCGGTACGCCGAAACGAAAGCCCTTTCTGCAGGGACTGCCGTGGAAGTTGCCAAGTTTTTCATTGAGTCCATCGTCCTCCGGCACGGCGCTCCAGAAGTTCTGATTACAGATCGCGGATCATCGTTCATGGCACAGCTGACCCAAGAAATCCTCCGACTCAGTCACACCAGCCGTGGTCGTACAACTGTGTACCACCCCCAGACCAACGGGCTGACAGAGAGGCTCAACAAGACCATCGCTGACATGATCTCTATGTACGTCGACGTAGAGCACAAGATGTGGGACGAGGTGTTGCCCTACGTCACCTTCGCCTACAATACGGCGGTTCAAAAGACCACTGGATTCACACCCTTCCAGCTGGTACATGGTCGGAAAGTAACGACGATGCTGGACGCGATGCTGTCCCATGAGCCAGCTGACAGTGAGAGCGACGACGCCCAGGTGGTTGCTCAACGGGCCGAAGAAGTCCGCCAGCTCGCCCGACTCCTGATTCAAGACCAGCAACGGGTCGACGCCGGCCGCTACAACCTTCGTCGCAGGGACGTCCACTTCCAGCCCGGAGATAGGGTGTGGGTGTGGACGCCCATCCGTCGCCGCGGCCTCAGGGAGAAATTGCTGAAACGATACTTTGAACCTTACAAAGTGCTTCGTCGACTCGGGGATCTGAACTACGAGGTGATGCCCGACGGAACAAGAACGTCATCACGCCGCCCACCACGACCTGAAGTCGTCCACGTCGTGCGCCTGAAGCCGTACTACGCGCGATAGGACCATGGACCTTATGTGTTCGAAATGATGTTCCCAATGACTCTTTAGTTTACCGTTTTATTTGCTTTGTTTTGTTTTGTGTTGCATCGGGGCGATGCACTTTTTAAAGGGGGGAGTAATGCCGCGAGCGCAGCTGACCAAGCAGGCAGCGCGCTCGTGGCCTAACGGTTATCGCGCGTGCCTTCCACGCAGAAAGCTTGGGTTCGAATCCTGGCCGCGTCGACGCATTTTTGTTCACTCTGACTCTGACTCTGACGAAGTTCTGGTAAATTCGAGAACCGTGTTGCTCATTCGAGGTCGGAATGTTCTACACGCAGAACCTTCTACGCGGAATCTTCCAGAACCCCACTCGTGTACATAGGAGGCTCCGCGTGGCGAGCCGCAGTCAGTTTTCGCCCCAGCGTTCGACTCTGCTCTACGCCGACTTCGACGCCCGCGCCGCTCTGTTATTATTTTCTGTACCCTTTCATTTTTGGCACAAGTTCGCCACATTAAACGTTTCTTTCTTCCTGTTTATTTATTGTTCTTTTGGTCACCACCCGTGACAATATCTCATGGGATTTCTAACAGCCGAAGAGTACCGCAATATTCGAGCCGAAGACAGAACAACCAAGAAGCAGGACGAGTACCATAGTCACCACGAAAGAAATGCCCACTGTTTCCTACGGACACGTGGAGACACACTTCCAATCGTCACAGCCTACACGAACGGAGGCAGCCCACTCAGAGCTTGCATCAACACAGGTGCGAGCCGTGTTGATTGTTGATCCCAAGGCTCTTCCTACCCTACCAAGAGGAAACAGCCTGCAGTCGCGATGACCTGGTCATAGTGCTGGACAGACAGAGCCTCAGTGGACGACTACACTATTAATCGACGTCGGCCAGTTGATCATCCGACTCCCCGAGGGACTGGTTCTACAACTTCCTTCTACAATATTCCTGGGATCAAACTGGAGGAAGCTAGTCAACATCGATGTAACATTTCACGTGTCGAATGACATAACTCTCGTGAAACATCAAGTACACGACGTGACTCAACGAGACGAGACACTCACGGTACAACAAACCCCTCAAAGAACAGGAAACGCACTGATTTCAACATTTTTAATGGAAACTACACAACACATTGATAATAATTTTGCGATGTTTGTCTCCTTTCAACCGTCATGGTCAAGTCAAGACGTGGACCTTGAGCAAAAGATCAATGCGGTATTTGACCTCATGACACCAGATGCATCCTCAGAGAAGTGTGAAAGGCTGAACGAAATACTAAAGACGTATCAGTCAGCCTTTGCCACAAACGAACAACGGCTTTGAATGTGTCCACACGTGGAACATTCAGTAGAGCTTCCAGACTCAAACCCGATAGCCTCGCGTCCCTACCGATGCTCCTACGCAGACCTCGATTTAATGTGAGAGAAAGTCGATACCTAAACAAGGAGTAATCAAACCAAGTCAAAGCGAGTACGCAGCATCGACTCTTATAAGAGACTAGCCGAACCACCCAACTACTCCAAGACGAATGGTCCACGACTACCGCAAGCTCAAAGCTAAAACACTGAACCCTTCGTATCCGATGCTGCAAATAGAGGATACTCATGACAAAATCATGAGAGACCACTCACGTTACTTCTCTACTGTAGATACCAAGACAGCCTTTCTCACGGTCCATGTGAAACCCGAAGACACCGACAAGACAGCTTTTGTGACACCAGATGGAAAGTATGAGTATTTCCGTATGGCATTTGGCTTCTTTAAAGCTCCACAAACAATGCAAATGGCAAGACTTTTGAGGGACTTCCATGCACTACCACGTACATAACACTACATCGCAAAGAAAGCAAGATCCATCAGAGAAGCTCTCAAACTCTTGGAAGAGGCACTCCGTCGTGTGGTACTCAACGGTCTAAGGATGGACATCCGGAAGTTTCAGTTTGTACGCAGTCAAGTATAAGTTCTTGGTTATATCATCACGGATGAAGGGAAGATCCCCACCACCCACCCACACACACACAAAGCGAGTGGAAGACGTTGACAAGTTCCGGCCCTCAAGAGATGCAAAGCACCTCTACTCATTCCTGCAGTTCGACAACCACTTCCACAATTCATAGAGAACGTCTCGGCTAGGACGCTGACATTGCGGAAGCATCTTGCCAAAGACGGTAAATTCGCTTGGTCGGAAGAGCACCAAAATATTGTAGACTTTCTGAAGCAAGCCTTAAATAACTCACCACCCCCCCCCTCTTTCGCCAATCTTCCCTGTGACTGCCCTTCAACGGTGCATACGGACGCCAGCCAGCAGGGCCTTGGCGTCATTCTCACTCAGACCCAAGACGCAAATGAGCCTGTGATTGAGTACGCGAGTCGTGCACTAAACGCGCACGACAGCCAATTCCACTCAAACCTGCTGGAATTTGTGGCACAACATTAGGCTGTCACCGAGAAATTCACCGTCTACCTCAAGGGCGGCCCACAGTTCACGGTGTTGACCAATAAGCTCACTCTTACATACCTAGCACACAAAGCAACAGCAAACCGACGTTTTTTTTTAGATGAACCATCGAACGTTCTGACTACGACATCAAGATGTGTCATTGTTCAGGCAGGATTAACCAAGCGGAAGCCCTCTCTCGACTTGAAGATCTGGACAGAGACCCGGAGTCTCTCCAACTCGAGGGGACGGCGAGCAGTGGCAACTTCATTTGCATTGAACTACAGACAGACAGCAGTTGCTTCCGCGAACACCAAAAAAACAGAAGGAGACTGTCAGCGTCTACTACAACTGGCAGACAAGTGCAACACAGAGTTTGCAGAGAACCACGGCATCCTAGTAAAATTAAGTACAAACGGAAGTGTTCCCAAGGTAGTGGTACCTGCCGCGTCAAGGGACACCGTGCTACAGATGTGCCACGACTCAACTGGACATATTGGTGGAAAACGAACTCTAAACCCGATTCAAAGAACGTATTAGTGGCCTTGCATTTCGCACCACGTGAGAGCCATGGTGCAGTCCTGCCACACATGTCGAAGAGTCAACCGGATGACCACAATAGTAGAAGGGTTTTTGCAACCAAGAAATATCCACCTGTACCAAAGACGGTCATTTCGCTCTATCATTTCGCACCTTTGGAAGAATGTTATGGCTACCAACGTGTGCTTGCGTGTATCGACCGCGCTACACGTTACGTTGACGCAGTTGCAGTGCCTTCAATAACTTTGATGTTCTACCTAGACCTCTTGACGAACCGGTGGATACTAAGATTCGTTGTCCCCAAGGCGATAGTGACCGATCAAGCAGAAGATTTTGTCAACAAAAGGACTGCTGCAGTACATCAACGCTACGGTATCACACATGTAACGAGTCCGCAACACTGGCCGCAAGCTGACGGACTGGTGGAACGGGCTGTTTAAGTACTAAAGAATGTACTTCGAAAGATTATTGAACCACACCCTAAATGGAGCAAGATACTTCCCGGAGGGGTCTTTGCCGGTAACGTCGCTAGGCATAAATCGACTGCAACAGACTCCGTTAGAGCTGATGCAAGGGCATGATTCACGTCTACCTGGGCAGCTGTGTCTGTCTGACGTAGAAGGGAGAGCTAAACGAAGCATCGAGGCTCTCGGAACTTGCGAAGAAGCGAGACAGAGCGAGAGAAAGCTTGGAAGGGAGTCAGGCAGCAGCCAAGCAGCACTACGAAGCCAATCGCAGGAAGCCAAACGTCCAGACCGGTGACACGGGTGTACTGCATACTGGGATCTCGTTCATCGACCCTCGACCATTCCTTAATGTTCCATACAGAGTATCACTGATTTTGGGAGATAATACCGTCAAAATTGTGGGCATTGACCACAACGGGAACCGACGGAACGAGAGAGTAGTAAACGTCGAACAGCGGCTTAGATACAGCAAACGAGACATAGTAGCCCCGCGTTTGCAGACACCATCCTTGGGAGGCAATTTTGGCAGGACCTCGATTCCAACTTGGAGACAGAGGCATCCGAGAAACTTCAGAATATTGGTTCCGCCTGTGAGACAGAGGAGCCTGAGCGGAATCAGCGCAACCCAGACAACGAATTGAGGAAATTGAGCCAAGTGGTGGCGTCGATCCCTGCAGCCCAACGAGGAATACCGAAGCCACAGGTGTAGACTTCCATACGCCCGTCAGAACTCGGCGATTCCCTGTTCAATTGAAGGAATTCGAGATCCAAGGTAAGATCAAGATGATTTCGGGGCGTGTGACGAGTGCCTGATCTCACGTGCGGACAACTAGCCGCATAGCGAAAGAAGAAGAAGGAAGCTTAAAACGAGAAGATGCCGCGAAAGCCTGTAATGCAAGTAATACACTTTAGTTTTTTTTTTATTCTTCTAGAAGTGAGGCGACTAAAAAAGCTAAAACGATAGCTAACAATCACGTGCGACGTCACGAGGGTGACGTCACACGGCACCTAAATTTAGCAGAAAAAATCCACGCTAATTTCGCGCAAGAATTTCCCGCTAAATTTAGCCGAAAAGTTTCTCCGCTAAATTTAGCCCAAAATTTTATTGCTAAATTTAGCGGGAAACTTTCAGCGCTAAATTTAGCGAAAAAATCACACTCTAAACTTATGCAAAAGTTTTATTTGCTAAATTTAGCGGAAAAGTTTCCCTCCTAAATTTAGCATAACGATTTTTCCGCTAAATTTAGCAGAAAAAAATCCCCCTCTAGATTTAGCAGAAATTTCCCGCTAAATTGAGCATAAAAACTTCCCCACTGATTTTCGCTGAAAAATTTCACCGCGTTAGTAGCAGATAAAATTTCCCGCTAAATTTAGTAGAAAAACTCCACGCTAAATTTAGCGGAAAATATTACCCGCTGCTTAGCTAAAAAAACATTTTCCCGCAAAATGTACCGTAAAATATTTTACGCTAAATTTAGCGAAAATCGTTCCCTGCCAATTTAGGGTAGAATTTTCCCGCTAGGTTTAGCAGAAAAATCTCCCCGTATAGTTAGCGAAAAAATGTCTACGCTAAATTTAGCGGGAAAAAATTCCCGATTATATTTAGCGGAAAAACTTACGCGCTTATTTAAGCGAAAAAATTACCCCGCTAAATTTAGTAGTTAAAATTCACCGCTACATTTAGCGGAAAAAGTTTATCGCCAAATTTAGCGGAAACATTTCCCAATAAATTTACCGGAAAAATTCCCGCTAAATTCAACAGAAAAAATCTTCCTCAAAATTTAACGGAAAGACATTCCCGCTAAATTTAACGGAAAACGTTTCCTCTAATTTGAGCTGAAACATTTCCCCGCTAAATTTTGCAGAAACATTTTCCCGCTGATTTCAGCTGAAGATCTTCCCCGCTAAATTTAACGCATGAAATTCCCCGTCGAATTTAGTTGAAAAGTCCCCTTTAAATTTAGCTGAAAAAGATTTACCCTCTAATTGAAGCGGAAAATTTCCTTGTTAAATTTTGCAGAAAAATGTAGGTTTAGCTTTAAAATTTCCCCGCTAACTTGAGCGAAAACATTTCCCGGCTAAATCTAGCAGAAAAAATTGCCATGCTAAATTTCGCCTGAAATTTCCCCGCTAATTTTCGCTGAAAATGTTTCTCGCTAAATTTAGCAGAATATATTCCCCGCTAAATTTAGCGGAAAATTTTACCGCTAATGTGAGCGTAAATAAAATATCTCCGCTAAATTTATCGGAAACATTTCCCCGCTAGGTTTGGTAGAAAATTCTCTTCTAAATTCAGCGAAAAGATGTCCCCATTACATTTAGGAGAAGCCTTTACCAGCTATATTAGCGTAAAAATTTTTCCGCTAAACATAGCTAGAAAAATTTACCCGCTAAATTTAGCGGGGCTATTTGTTCTGCTATGTTTAGAGGGAAATTTGTCCGCTAAATTTCCCACTAAATGGGAGGGGAGCCGGAGAAAAGATACGGAGGGGGTGTAGCGGCATATCCCTCCCCTCCTGGCGCCTCAAGAGCTGCTCCTCTAATTCGGCATTACGACAAAAATTGAAAACGTCTTCCCATTTTTTACATAAAAAAGTAGCGGGCAACAGCTTAATAGAATTATATTATATTTTAAGGCATGAAGCTGAAAAAAATTATCAGATAAGCCAGTTCCTGCCAAGCGACGTTGGCGAAGGTGCGGAATTTGCTTTGCCTTTGACTATGTCAAGGTCTTCATAAAATCCCCGCAAAAGAACGTTTAAAAGGTTTGGGACTCACATTGGGCATGCAGTTTAAAGCATGTCCGCGGACATCAGTGACAACGAATACTCGGGGTCTAGTTTGGAAATTGGCTTGCCGAAAATGTCAACGGATGACAAAAAGAAAAAAAAAAGTGGTACGGAAGACGATCCACTTAGGTGTCCCATGTCGTACGTCGCAGCTTGCACGAACTGACATAGGCCTTGAGGAGAGTTGACGTCGTCGCGGACTGTGTTCATCGGAGTCGACGGTGTTGAGCTTTGCTGACCTCGACGAGGCGCCAAGAGCCTCCTCTGTGGGCAAATTCCCGCTCTCCATTGAGTTGCATACTGGCTTGAAGTGACTTTTCTCAGACACTAATGACACGTAGCATCAATGTCTCTGCATTGAGATGCCAGGTGGCTTCTCTCTCGGCAGCGATAAGAGCTAATTTTTGGGCTGTGTCTCCAACCTTGTGTGTGGACAAACGCTTGCACGAGATTGGCAAATTTCCCCTGCATCCTTCTTTGAAGACTCCATAGCGAGAGCAGTTTGAACAGACACTTCGAAGGTGAGATCCGGCAACTCGAGCAGCCGGGTCTGAATCGTAGCGTTGTTGACGCCAAAAATGATAGTGATATTTATATTGGTATTTTATTCCGGCTCAAGAGAGCCCCGGCGCCACAAAAAGGCAAGTCGCCGATACCATTAGGGCCTGCGGCACCGCGTCTAATGATGATGAAATGGTGTTTTATAGTGCTAATGTTTACATGGAGCTTGCGGGCGAGAGTGGCGGCATGATTCTGTTGCTTAGCAATTTTTCGAGTTCGGCTACGTAATCACAATGCTCTCATGAGCATTTCAGCGCTGCAGCGTGATCGCTGACAGATTCCACTCCAGAGTGTACTCTGGTAATAAAGCGAAAACGCTGAACCACGGCTGAAGGCGTCGGAACATAATGCTTTTTCAAGCAGAGCCAGAATCTCGATGAGCAACATCCCTTGCAGTCAGGGGCTTCACCAAGTTCGAAAGCAAAGTGTAGTTCCTTGGGCCGCAGTAACTCAAGGAAAATGACTTCTTTTTCGCAGCAGCGACGTCGTTGGCGATGAAAGATTCATACACTCTTTCCACGTTGGTGGGCCACTCTTCGCCTTCCCCCTCGAAGGCGTCAATCCGGCCGAACGTTGACATCCTTGTTTCTTTTTCTTCCTCGTCACCAACCGACTTTTCTGGAAAACGCCAGCACCACGAGTGAGTACTCTGGGGCATTATGGTAACTGTGAGAGCGTCGCGCCCTCACAGTTCTCAAGCTAAAGAGAACTAGAGGAGGAGTTGTGAGTTCAGCGAGCACTCACGACTGCCATACATCGTGTCGACGGCACGAGAAGGCGCCACTAAAGCGTGGGCTGTAGTAGCGCATGCATAGCATTTGCTGCGCTACTGGTGTTGTCGTCATCGTTTTCGTCGTAGTCGATTTCGCATTGCACTTCAGTCGTTATAAGAGACAGAAAACACGGCGGAAAGATCTGAACGGGAGCCAGTTTGCGCTGCCAAACCGCTAAGCCAAACCTGCCCACCTAAGTCCCTCGAAAGGCTCGGATCCTCCAGCCAATGCTACCCCAGCGCCACTGGGTACATCCTGGACCTTTCCACGCTCGCCGCTTCACAGAAATGCATGGCGCTCGTCGGTGCCTAACCTCACTACCCCCCTCTCCATCACTGCACCCCTGCCAAGTCTAACCTAGTCGAGCTTTTGCATGCTAGGAGGCGCATGCTACCGCCCGAACTGCACCATTCGTAATCCATTCATGCGCCCAGGCGAACTTACAGTTTTTTAACGTTGTTAGAACGAGCTGCATTGTTCTTTGTTTTCTTTATTGGCGCAGTAAAATAACACGTACCAACTAGCTCAAGTAATTCCCCGTCACAAAAACCAAAAAAAAAAAAAAACGTTGCATACATGAGGCATACCTCGATCTTTTGGCGCGTGGTCTACGCGGATGGCCCATTCAAAAAGAACGATCGCCCATACAGAACGATGGGTCATTCAGAAATGGGCAGTTAATAGACGTGCTGTGATTGAGGGTTTCCTAACTCAAGCGGATAACGCAGCGCAGCACAGGGCGCTGCAACGAGGTATGCCGTACAAAGGGGCCCGATCCGAACGTATGCAACGCGGTTCTCGCAGGCGGTACGGCGGTGGGTTGCACTAGAAACTGGGAGGTGCGCCGACCACGCCGGTTTCTCCATAGGAGCTGGGTGTCGTGCGGCCGAATTCTGCCGCAGGGGCCTTGGGTAGCGCTACCAGTCACAGCGGCGCCAGGATACCGGTTAGGCAGCGTTAGCGAGGCTGGCTTGCGGGCCTGTTTTTGTGATTATTTCTTTTGTTTAGCGTTATTTCGTGGAGCTATACATATTGTTGGGCCGTGCTGAAGAATAATGGACCAACAACAATGCTCAAAGACGGCGAAAAAGAAAACGGCGCGGGGTATTTCGTGCCAGGGTGCAACGTGGGTTACAACAGATGCAAAAAGAAACACTCCTTGTTCCGGACTCCCAGCGACGCCTCTCTCGTCTAGGAATGAGAGCGTCTGATTAAAAAAAAAAACCAAAACTGAATAAAAAAAAGAAATCTGAGAAGAATTTGTGAGCTGAGTGAGATTGTTAGAACCTCAGATTGGGCGAGTTCATGTCGGTCGCTCACTCACTCACTCACTCAGTTTTATGACTGAGTGACATGTCAGAAAACAAATTTCTCCAAGTGGGATTGCTCTTCAATAAAAACGGTAGTTGAAGTTGCTCCATTTATTTTGCCAGTCTTGGTGTTCACTTTTCTATAATACATGCTCACAAAATGAAATAAATTCAGAGATTTTCTGGTCTATAAGCATTGGCTGAGAATTCAGAATTCAAGAAAAGCTCGCTTATTTAATCCATGATACCACAAATAAATTATATCTAGAACAAAAAAAAACTATGTTTATAAAGTCTGCAAAATGTACAGCTGCCTAAGAAATATAAAACAGCGCCTTGACACTAAAGTGGAGCGCAAAGCATCGCTTATAATATCATACTCAAACTTCCGTTTTTGATACTGGTGTGTAAGGTCAAGATAGACAATTATTCTTCTATAACAGCAAGACAAAAAGAAAAATGAAAGACGTTATAGTTCCCTGTAATGCCAAAACTAGAGCGCCGGTCTTAAGGAGGAGGAGGTGAGGTAGAGAGAGGAGGGTATGCCACTCCTCCTCCTCCCTCCTCCCCCTCTCCTCCACTCCCTCCTCCTGTTCAATCTCCGTCCCTCTTCCTCCTCCCTCTCCCCCTTCTTCATCCTCCTCGTCTCAATCTCCTCTATTCCTTCCCCTCCCTCCCTCCTCCCTCGTGATGTCACTCGAGAAGGCCTCGTGATAGTCGTGACCTTCGTCGTGACCTTCACGAGTGACCTCGTGACGTCACTCATGACTCTCGTGACGTCACTCGTGACTCTCAAGATGTCACGCGTGACGTCACGTCTGATGTCATTATGGGAAACGTACCATAGTGCAACGAGCGGTTACGCCGACGGCGACGGCCATGGCGACGCAGCCCAAGCCGGAAACGGGCGCCTAAGAGCTGCGTTCTAAAAAGTTAAAGAAGCGACATTATTCTCCGTCTTATGAGTTGCGTGCAGCAAAGGAAAAGCACAGGCGCGAGCGCTTGCCTTTCAGATTTGCTTTCATTTCACGAGCAGTCCCGGAAGGAAAGCCAATATAAAAGCCATGCGCCCGCGCTTATGCCTTTGCCTTTGCTGCACACAGCTCTTGAGACAGAGTATACGTAACTAAGTGACCGCTCTTAAACTAAATTTGCGCGTTGCATAAGAGCTTTTGCCACTCGCGCAATTCACGCATTGTCACAGGAACGAGATAGGATATAATATATGCTTTCTCACAACCGAACAGACAAAAACACACGGAGAATATGACCATTTTCATGCCAAATAAAGCATCAGTGCAGCAACCTCCATGACTGTCAACCGCCGGATGGCTGCCGCCATTGCCTTCCAGCAGGCATGGTGGGCAATGGCGCTACTTTCCCAGGATCATAGCCTCCTCTATACTAACAAAACCTGGCAGTTCGACGACGGAGCCATAGAGCGCCCGGGCGCAGATTTAGAGCGCGAGGATCAGGTAGCACAGAGCCTTTCTTGGAAAGCCTTTTGTCAACGCACAGCTTTTGCAGCGGCGAGGACCCGAAACATGGTTGTCAAACACGACGAGAAAAGAAGCGGTAGCGCGAAGAACGCGAGGAGCACGAGTGGTCATTCCTTCACTCGGGACAAGTGTCTTTCGGCGTCTCGCCACATCGGGGCGCCCGTTACAGGCCTCTCCTCTCATCCGTTGTTTGCCACTCCACCTTTTCACTTTCGGCGGCCGCGTATTGTGGCGATCTGCCAGGCTATGCCAGGATCCAGTGACTTTAGCGCACACAACCTCGGAGCACGTGGAGCGAAAGCTCGAGGTGGAGAACACAGGGATCGTAGGCCCAATCCCCACCCTTGCCCGTCTCGATCAGGGGCCCTAATGAGGACACTTGGCGCCAGTTTTCTCGCCGACTTTTTCGGCCGCCGGTTTTCTCGCAGACGTTTTGGCCAAATGTCTAGATTAGGGCCCCTGGATGAGCATCGTACCGGCGTGCGGTCCTGTATCGCTACTGCGTGGTGCACGTCAAAGACCCCAGGCTAGCGGTTGTACTGCACTAGCTAAAGAGCTCATCTGCAGCTGAGACACCAGGGGCCGCTTCCTCGAACGAGTTTAGACACAACTTGAGACAGTCTCAGCCGAGACTGAACGTGAGCCACTTGCTCGAAACTAAACTTAGTCTGGGCTTGAGACTGAAACCGAGTCTCTGACTCAGTTCTAGTCTCAGATCGTGAGACAGTCACGGAGAAGGCTCACTGGCGGTCTCAGAGTAAACAAAATGTCGGGCGTGGCCACAACGCACCGGCTCCAAACAATCTTTACCGCATGAATGCCCTCGCGGCACCGTCGGACCGTGTTTTCCAGGACCGATTTCGCCCCTTCGACGTTTCTGACGAGGTTTCGGTTTCGCCGCGACGGCAAGATGCGCATCATCGGAGTCTTGGAGGTAAGGAAACAGTCATATTTCTAACGGTCCTCTTCGACTATATGTTACATATATTAAGAGGCCAGCTGCGAAGTAATTTTGGAGGAATCGAGACTTTTGTTTTCGTCAGTTAAAAGCCTCTTCTGACCAATATGCAGTGCCGTCATTGCGTCCTCAAAACGTTGTGTAGCGGTCCTTTCCCAAGCATTTTTTTTTGTCTTTGGTGTGGCACGGTCGTCACGGTCTTTCGTATCACAGTGAGTTTCTCATTACGAAAACAGTTTTAAAATAACGAGTTCCAGAACTTGTCAGTGCAAGTAGCTGATGGATACTTGAGGAAGTTTTGGAAAGGAGCAGACTCTTCAAAGTGGTAGCGAATGGTATGTATTGATCATATCTCGCGGCAAGCTTCGTGCGCACGGTATGACTTTGTCGGCGGAACAATGGAAACTATGATAGTATTCAACTGACGGCACAAATCACTTTTCCTCCTTCAGATGGCTTACAGCAGCGGAACTCCCCGAACTGCAGCAGCAGTTTTACGCCGTGGGCGGCTTTCCGGGCGTCGTGGGAGTCATCGACGGCACCCACGTTCGGATCCAAAAGGCCGCCGTGCACGAGGAACTGTTCATGAACAAGCACTACTGTCACTCCATCAACGTGCAGCTGATTGTGGACACACGCTCGAGGATCCTGAATGGGGTGCCATGTGACCCGGAAGCGTCCACGATTCCTACGTGCTGTCGCAGAGCAGTAACGGGGAGAACGTCGCGACGGGCGCGTACGGCGGTCTCCTCATCGGCCATAGCGGCTACCTACCCGTGCAGAACGTGGGTGATAACGCCTTTCCGATCGCCGACCGCGTTAGTGGAGTGTGCGTACAACCAGGCTTACGGAACAACACGGTTTGTAATCGAAAGGTAGGTGTTATGGAGAGATACTTTCAGAGAAACAGTTTGCCTGTGAGATGTCTCGGAGCTACCTTTTTCTAAAGCGCAAAGGACACACTGCGCTTTTTAATTGCCAGGCTATGAACAAACCGGTTTATGTGCACGGTGTATCCTAAGATAGTCACCCTGCCAGGTTGTAGATAAAATTTGATTGTAGCCAGACTGCACCGAATGGCAAACAGCAGCAGTATCATGGGGCCTGGCAAAAGAACTGCTAAGTACTGTGTTATCGAGCATCACAATAAGTGGAGTTGAGGGTTCTGTTTGTTGTTGTAACCTTGCAGACAATAAGCTGAAACACCCGATCCTGACTTCTCTGTGCCCGTGATCCTTACAGGCCCTATTATCACGCTGTTCTCTCTTTTACAGGGTGTGGTACTTTCTGAGTATCTTAATTTTGCGCCTCCGCCAATGAGCTTTCGACTTTCGCCACTAAGAAATAATTGCAAACCTAGAAGCGTTAACATATTAAGACACACTCTGCGTTTCTTACCCTGTCAGAGACGATAATGAGGTTCGTTATTTTTTCTGGTGCCAATGTGGGGTCACCTTTCTGTGGAAATACAGATACAAAGCCAAAGCATGCCATTTCGCTGCGAAGCTAAATATAGTTCAACCAAAATAATTTGCTGGGTATAACTTTACCTCTTTAAAAAAACAAAAAAAAAACGTATTGTTATTTTAGCCTTGTTTCTGCAACATTGCTATGATATTAGTCAGGATCTGTTAAACATCTTTTTTCCTTTTTTAACTCCTTTGGGTTTCCTTCGTTTGTTCGCCGCAGGTTTTCTGTACTTTATTACATCATAACTTGGGGAACGGCGACGGCTACGGTCTAAGCAGGCCAATCAGCATGCTGGAAAGAGACACTTGACTCACTAGGTGCGTGCAGTGCTGTCAAAGACATGGGGAAAAAGAGAAGAATGCTGCTTTTGTGAAAATTTTGAGTTATAGGTGTTAAGTTTCAGGGGAGAGAAAGCAACTTCCAAGTTCCTCCTTCCCCGTTTCTTGAACTGCTTGTGTTACGCTTTGCCTCTGTCACTGATTGGCTGGAGGGGACCGTAGCCCTTGTTCTTTGCCAAGTGACGGTGAGACAGAGTATTGTTTCCCGCTGAACAAACATTGCGTCTTTCTCATGTGCAATGGGCAGGGGTGTGGATTGAGCAACGAGCTTTGAGCCCAGGGTCCCTGAGTTCTGCATTGCGAGTTTTCGCTATAGAGTTTCCAAGCTGTGGTACACCACTGACTCTCCCTAGAGCCAACAGTAATTGAATGCGATCCAAATAAAATTTTGCTTTGTGCCATAGCTTGTGCGTGTTCCTATTTTTGTGTATTGCGCAGACGCTATGAGTTTTCAGCACCAGAAGACATAACATAACAATAACCTCAAAACTGCAGTGTCGGTGAACTTCACGGCACGTAACTTCATGGCATTCACGGCACGAAACAAATACTAAACGCATTGACGCTGCCTGCATGCCACTCGGCGGTGAAGTCTCAAAAAGCCTGTACAAATGCGGTGGTGCGGAAGGTAAACATTTTTCTTGAGGTGCGGCCGTGGCAGGTGTTTTTGTGGTTATGACGTTTGCTTTTAATTGGCCGAGTGTGTAAAAGTTGTTGCAACGTTTTTATGAACCCATAATTTCTTTAGTTTTGCATGCTGCCAAACAAAGTAATGAAGTGGAAGGTTCGTGCGTGTTAGAAACTAAAGGTGGAGACATTGAAGAGGACCAAGCAGAAACAATATTTTAATATATTTACAATTCGCCCCCACCCTTTTTGATGGGCCTTCTTGTTGAGCATCCTGCCCAAGCAGGTCAAAGACTTTTTTGCGCTGTTCTCTATAAAAAATAGCCGCAATCTGCGTCTCTCTTGTTGCTTTGCGCACTGCCTGTGGCGTTCTGAGCTCCTCAAGAGCTGAATTTAGCCAAGGAAGGACACATTTCCACTTGAGGGGCATGTTTTTCGCCTGTTGCGTAAACAAGTATTTATAATACTGCCTGTCTGCAGCTTGCAGGCGGTATGCTGGGCCTCCAAACTGGTTGTGGACGAACTGGTCCTGGTCAGCGTAGGGCTGGTGGTGCTGGTCGCCCTTCAAATGGCAGCAGTGCTGCCTGAGGCAGAAGGGGCGCCTCAGCCTCGTCCAGCTGCCAGTTCAAAGGCTGGTAATCTTTCATTCCCCGGACTTCGGCATCTTGAGGAAAATGACCCCGGGGGCCACAAAGACCTTGTGGCCGAAGGCCCAACCTTCTGGGCCATCCACGTCGGTCGCTGGCCGCACATTGACTGGTTCTTTGCTAACTCTGAGTACTATCTACAAGAATGTTTTAATGTCACCCCTGGACATAGTTCGAGCGCACTCTTATTTGTTTCTCAGGAAATCATTTTATGTGGATGTGGATCAAGCTCGATCTCTCAGCTCTCAATCGTTGTGGCTATTAGTTTTGAAAGTAGCTAGGCTTGAGCAGAGCCAGTCTAAGGTGTAAACGTCGAACCAGATCGTAGCTGTTGCGGCTAATATTTCTGAAAGTAGCTGGGTTCGTGTAGAGCCAGTCTGCAGTGTGCCTGTCAAGCCCGATCATAGCTGTTACGGCTATTAGTTGTGAAAGTAGCCGGGCTTGAGCAGAGCCAGTCTACGGTGTGCAGGTCAAGCGCAATCTTAGCTGTCGCATCTATTTTGTTGAAAATAGCTTGCTTCAGTTTGGGCCAGTGTGCAGTGTTGATGCAGGCCACCCGATTTTCTGGTTGCTTGTCCCTGTGCTTTTTCCAGTGATAAAAAGAATGCCATGCTAAGTAGCAGATGTGCTCAGGGTGATACCAAATTTCGTGAGTGTATGCCTGTCGGTGCTTAATAGATGGTACTAGCTTACTGCTTGAGATGTGCAAGCACATGATGACTTCTTATTAATTGTGTTCCAAAAAAATGAGACGCTTACAATTCCCTGCAATGTCGAATAAGAACGCAGCTTTTGAGGAGGATATGGAGAGGAGGATATTGTTTGTTTATCTGAAGTGCGCAGGGTAACCACATTTCTGGGACGCGGATCGAGTGGATTCGGGGAGGAAGAAACGACATACAGCTGTCAAGCTGCCATCTTGTTTATCAAGCGGGAAGAGAAGGGGAAAATACAAACAAAGGGGAACGGCTGCACGACCTTAGCGCTGGATTCGTGGCGCCATCTGGTAACGGTCCATTACACTACCAACACAATGCTTGAGGAGTAATGGACTGTCGCCACGTCCGTGTTCTTGAAACCCAAACGTTCACAATGCTTGAGGGTCAGCCTTTTATTCAGGGCCTTGGTGAAGAGGTCTGCATAGTTACTCGACGATTCGACGTACTGGGGTTGCAGCTTTCCCTCTTTCACCTTTTCTCTCAGGAAGAAGTGCTTCAGTTCAATGTGCTTGCTTCTCTCCGACGAGACTTGATTTTTTGCCAGCGCAATTGCACCCTCATTGTAAACCAACAAGACCTGTGGTTCCTGTAGAAACTCGTGCACACCAAGCTCCTTCATGAAGTTCTGTAGCCACATAGCTTCTTGTGTAGCATGACACATGGCCACATACTCTGCTTCGACTGTTGACAGCGCAGTGCTTTGTTGTATCCTGCTTCTCCAGGAAATCGCAGTGCCGGTTAGCGTGAACCTATAGCCGCTGAGTGACTTCCTTTCAGCCTTCTCACTAGCCCAGTCTGCATCGCAAAAGGCCTGCACACACCTCTCAGTTCTTTGGTAGATTAGTGCAGAATTCTTTTTCTGCTTCACATAGCGAAGGATGTGCTTTATGCCACTCCAGTGCTCTTCTGTGGGATGTTCGTTGAACTGATTCATGTAGGTGGTGACAAAAACCAAGTCCGGTCTTTTTCCTCCAACAAGGTAAAGCAACGCACCAATTCCCTGTTTGTACTTGCGCGGCGGGTCTTCTCTCGTTCGGTCGTCGCTCTCTCCTCTTTGGTACTTGCTTCCAGGATCCAAGGGAGATGATGCTGCCTTTGCATCTGCCATGCCAAACGTCTCCAGGATGTCTGCGGCATAGGCCGTCTAATCAAGGGTCAGTTTTCCATCCCTTTCTTTCTTCAGTCGTATGGATAGGATGTGGCTGGCTTCCCACAGGTCTTTTGCGTCAAATTCCTGACCTAGGCGGCTCTCGAAGTCAGCAATCTCTTCCTCCTCTTCAGCGATGATCAAGATGTCATCAACGTTGACTCCTACGATGAGCCTCTTCTCTTTGCTGACATATACAAAGGGGTCTGCTTTCGATCTTGTCATCCCCTGCAACTTCAGCAGTTTGTCCAAGGTGAGATTCCAATCCCTTCCACTGTCGCAGCCCATACAAGCTCTTCTTTAGAAGGAGACTTCATCCTCTGGTAATCGCCGAAATGCTGCGGTTGTTCCATGTAGACGGTCTCCTTCATGTACCGTGCAAGTATGCTGCCGTGATATCAATGGTTGATCTTCCCATTTCTCTCGACTGCTATGGCCAGCAACGTCCTGAGGACTTCAGCTTGACAACAGGAGAAAAGTCTCCTTGTAGTCCGGTTCCTCCACTTGGAGTATCCGCACGCCACTAACCGTGCCTTGTACCCCTCCGGTCAGCGTTCTCGTCGATTTTTTGCCGGAATACCCATTGCACTTTACGACCTGTCTCTCCTTCGGTCCGTGGCCCATTT